>JANHZT010004556.1:52930-63508 GCA_032468215.1 Stegonotus admiraltiensis | reverse complement strand
ACCCGTTGCTTCTTGTCCTGCCCTCAGGTGCTTTGGAGAATAGCTTGACTGCCTCTTCTTTGGGGCAGCCCCTGAGACACTGGAAGACTGCTATCATGTCACCCCTGGTCCTTCTCTTCATTAAACTAGACATACCCAATTCCTGCAACCGTTCTTCATATGTTTTAGAAAAGAAAAGAGTCCGGACGAGTGGCGATTTCATTTCCTTTAATTGCACTTTTATTTGTGATTCTTCCCACCCCAAAAAGAAAGAAAGAAAAAGAATGAAAGACACAAAGTTGGCATAGTTTGGTCCAACAGAGTTAGTGCTACGTTCTGCATCCGAAGAGGAAAATCCTCAACCTGACGTGAGGCGATGTTGTAAAGAAGACAGCAGACGATGCAAAAAAAGATGAAGATTTCGGAGGAGGAGGAGGGCAGAGAAATGGAGTTTTGGGGAGGGGAGGGGTGTTCATCCCCAAAGACACCCTCCCCCCAATTGGTGTTTCTCGCGTCGATCGGAAACAGTGACCTTTGAAAGAAAATTTCCCGTCGCTTCCTTCTAAAACAAGACTATTGCTAGAGCGAAGGCTCAGTTAATCTGCTTTGCCCTTACATAAAAAAGGCTTATGGGGACACCCCGTTTTTCAAATGTTTAGGGTGCCTGTCAGCCACAGACCTGACGTATTGAATCTATCAGAAATAGAACAGACACTCCTGCTCCAGGTAGCCCCTTCCCCTTAAATGCTGAAGAGTCTTTTCACTTGTGTGTGGAGGGGAAATCCTCTTCACGAGCAAATGACACCCCAGCAGAGTTAGAAAAGATGACTATTCCCTTTGGTTGGGAATATGACAAGGTCTCTCTCACCGCCTGCTTAAAAAATAAAGGGGGTGGATGGGGGTGGGGGACACTGAACCCCAAGAAAAGACTGTAAGAAAAGAACTCCAGCCCAAAAGCTTTTGGGAAAGTTGAGATAAAATTGCATAGGGATGAAGGAGCCACTCCTATCGTTCGCCGTTTTGACCCAGACAAGGACCGAAACGTGGAGAAGCTGGCCTGCCAAAAACAAATCCATCGCACCAATAAGGCAGGAGTCGCTTGATGCGCAGAGACTCTTTCCAGTTATTAGAGAAGTAGGAGAATTTGATGGAAAAATCACCCGAAAATTAAAAGCCCAAATCTATTCATTCCTCCTTTGCTTAAAAACTGTCTTTTGGTGCTTGGGCCGTTTTTATCCTGCTGTTTTTCTGTCTTGCAATAACTCCAGCGACTGATTATTATTCTTATTCTAATTATTCTTATTATTCTCATTCTCTCTCTCTCTCTCTCTCCCTCCCTCTCTCCCTCCCTCCCTCCCTCTCTCTCTCTCTTTCTTTCTCTTTCCCTGGCGTTGTAAAAAAAGAGGCTCCTGGCTAGCCATTTAAAACCCTCGTGTAGGCAGATTAGTGGGCAGGGAATCCTCAAAAGCACCGATGGGGAGATGGGATGGGCAGGAAGGGAAAAAATCTACATATAAAATTTGGGATTCTCACACGTGCATCCTAGAAGGAACCTGGCGCTGCACGAAAAGGACCATTTCAGCTCCTCTTGTCCCTCCGTGAAGACGTTCTCGCTTGCAAAGAAAAGGGCAACGGCCTGAATTTCAGAGGTTAATACAGAAAAGGCTTGTTCATGTGCTTCAGTGCAGGGAGAGAAACCTCTGGCATTCAGGGTGTGCAAGGGGCAATCCCAGAATCTTGCGGAGGTGGCCTGCGTGCCAGCCAGTTCCCAAGGCCACCCCCCCTTCTGTGCAAAACAACCAAGCGAAATATCTCTGTCGTAAGCAAGTCTCCTTCCAAGCATTCATAGGTTGCTCATCCCAGCCAGTCCAGATCGTCGTCGTCGTCGTCGTCTCCGAAGAGCGGGGTCGGAGGAGGCCGTCCCTTAAAGCTCTGGAGGACCAAGGAAGACAAGTTTGAGATTGGAACGCTTCCCAGAGAGGACCCCACAACCCCCCAGACTGGTGTACAGGTAGTTCTCGACCTAAAACCAGTGGTGAAATCCGAACCGGTTTGGTACAGGTTCGCTGGCTGCACATGCGCACTGCGTGCCAAACGCACACTCTGTGCACACACACACACGCACACCAAAAGGAGGTTTGGGAAGGTATGTAGAAGGGGGGAGAATCAGCTGTGCTGCGTGGTTTAGCTTCGCTAGAAAGCAGGATTTCCTGCATTTCTAGCAAAGCTAAACCGTGCGACACAGCTGATTGTTGGAAATACCCATTCAGGGTGTGTGTGAATATACAACCTTGCAGTGCCTCCCCCCAGGCCTCACCAGTTCTTCATCATCCTCTTCCTCTTCCAGCTTACACTTGGTTGCTTTCAACAAATTGGCTTTATCCTCAGACGTGCTGCAAGAAATGGAAGAAATTAACAAAGTTGGAACCTACCCCCAAGAGCGGTCTGTAATTGTGGCTGAAAACTGCTGGCGTCCCAATATCCCTATTAAAAAATCCTTAAAAGAGGATTATTTTGTTTGAAGAACAAAGCGAAGTCCCCAACTCTCTTCCCATAGAACCAAAAAAAAAAAGCCTCCCCTCCCCATCACAGCACCTACATGCTGCAATCCCCCCCCAAACGGTAAGTCTATCCCACTGTTGTTAAACAGTTGTCCATACTGTGCTAAGCCATGGTTTGCTAAAACGGACCAAAACAGGCTGGGCTCATTGCAATATGCAGAGCAAAAATATGCAATGGCTGTTCATGAGTGTTGTGGCCCGCCAACGGCCAGTGGATCTGGCAGCAGATTCGGACAGTGAGGAGGTTGGGGAGGAACTTGGGCCAGTCCTGGAGTCTGGGGAAGGCTCTGATGAGGGCTCTGCGTCGGAGGCAGAGAGGGGGCCAGGGCCGTCTGACAGTTATCAGCTGCCTTCGGAGTCGGACAGCATGCGCAGAGTTGCCAGATGAAGGGAAGAGCTAAAGAAGAAGGGTCAACTCAGGAGTAAAGCCACAGATGGACGATGAATGGTCCCTCCCAGAGGGAATAAAAGGGGAGCGAAAGGGGAGCGGAGTTTGCAGGAGACAATTAGTTCATTCCTGCATTCTTGGTGTCTGAAAGATATCGGCCTGGTCACCCTCCAAGACCGATAAAGGTCGGTAATTGTGAACGATCTTGAAAGACCCGTGGGAGAGGAAAGACTTTGCTGGAGAGGAATTCACTGTCAATTAAATAAAAGGGGTTTATCGGGGCGAGGACTCAGCTTCGTGCTGCTGGGGAAGCCTAGGGTCAAAATAACGAGATGACTTCCTTGGAAGACTCAAGGGATCACCTCTCTGCTTCCCAAGCTGGAGAGGTCCTATGCTGATGGGTGTCAGATCCCTACAAGGGATGGAGATGTTCTCGCTTTTAAGAGACACCCAACGTTGCCTCCTCTGGCTCCAAATGTGGAGATCTCGGTGTGCCTCAACTGACTTGGAATGATCTGAGAACCTAGCTGAAACAGAGAAGAGGCACGAAGCTCCTTTCTGATTGGCACTCACCTGGAATCCTCATTCGGAGGGATGGGTGCCGGTGGTGGCTTCTCCCCAGCTTGGACTTCCTCATCGGTTGTACCGGATGGAAGGCTCAAGGAGGTTGGATCTTGGCTAGGAACATCTGGGCAAGTGTCCTCTTCTCTTTCTGGGTCCAGTGTAGGTGCAGCTTCCTCAGCTGCTGGCTTCAAGGGAACAGGATCTGTGGGTGTGTCCTCAATAGCACCGCCAACATCTGAAGCATGCACTTCTGTTGGTCCAGAAGACACAACCCCTTCCTTATTCTCCACCTCTGAAGATTGTGTGACAGGATTCGAGGATGCCGGGGTCAACTCGGTAGGCGTGTCTGAACGCTGGGTTTCCTGTTCCTGCTTGCTTTGACTTCCTTCTGAAGAGAGAGTAGAGCCGTTTGGGTCTTCTTCTAGGTGGTCGGAAGGTACAGGAGATGCCACCGCCGGCATCTCATCAGGACTGCCTGGCTGATCTTGGGCGAGGGCCACTGGGCTTGCTCTCTGCTGTGGTCCCTGCTCTTCGTGGCTATGCTCTTCAGACCTTTCCAGCAGCTGCAGAGTTATTGCCTGGCAACAGGAAGAAAGGAAGGGAAAAGATTAGTAGTCTCAACCAGGGGTGAAATGCTCTAAAGTCTGCTACCGGTTTGCTTTGCTACCGGTTCGCTTTGTGTGCACATGCGAGGTGCACGCCAAATGCATGCTTCAAGAGCCATGCGCACCACAGGAGCTACCATGCAGCGCTGAAAAAGGAGGATTAAGAAGCCTTTTCTGGGTCTGCAAAGATAAGTAGAACAGCGGGGGGAGGGGGAGAAACAACTGTGCCGTGTGATTTAGATTCGCTAGAAAGCAGGATTTCCATTGAAAATACTGGTTTGCCCGAACTGGTAGCATTTATTACTACCAGTTTGGGCAAACCGGTCCGAACTAGTAGCATTTCACCCCGGTCTCGACCTCTTGCTGCCGAATGATACTTGTGAGCGAAGAAAAAAGGAGCAGATCGGGCTGAACGATTATGAAACCGAGGAAGTCAACACCTCTTGGATCTGAAGGGTTACCTTGATGGTTCGCATGACCACCCCAAGAACGATCCTTCCAGTGTAGGATTCCTCCAACTCAAATTGGCCTCGGAGGGCGTGGAAGACCCCGTTCATGATCTTTTTCACCTGGAAACAGAAAAGCGATGCAGAAGTGTTACCCGAGAAAGCATCCCGGAAGGATCCAACAGCCAATTGAGGGGAGTTCCTGGGTCCCCTTCCTCTTTTGGAGCAAACCAATTTCTTTGTTCAAGAAAAGAGCATAAGCAAAGGGCGCTCACTGTATTTTTCGGAGTATAAGACGCACTTTCCCCCCCTCTAAAAGTGGGTGAAAATTTAGGTACGTCTTAGACTGAATAGGGGCGTTTTTGGCCTCCCAAACCCTTCGCGCATCGCGTTTTCGCCTTCCCCGGCCCCCAGAAGCATTCTGCAGGCCACAAATGGGTGTATTTTTGCTGAAAATGGGCCTGTTTTTGCCGAAGAAGGCCATGCGGAGCACTGCAGAGTGCTTCTGGGGGCCTGGGATGGTGAAAATCAAACGCGCGGCGGCCAAAAACTATTTTTTTCTCGCTTTCCTCCTGTAAATTTAGGCGCGTCTTATAGTCCGAAAAATACGTTATATCTCCTTGAGCAGGAGGTTGGACTGGAAGACCTCCAAGGTCCCTGATTGTCATTCTGATCAACCAAAAGGAAAAGAACCATAACCAGTGCCACAGTAAGTTCCTGGGATCAATTACGGCTAATTCTTGTTAGAGAAACCTCTCGTCTCCACGCAGCCTGTTTTGGATGCAGGTTAGTGCAGGGCGCGTGTGGAGGCTCGGGGAGGGCGAAAAACGGGCCTACCGGAAGTTTGGGAAGGCTGCTCCAGAGGGCCGCTGGAGCCCGGGGAGGCCGTTTTCACCCTCCCGGAGGCTCGAAAAAAGCCTCCGGAGCCCAGGGAGGGCATAAACGTCCCCCACCCTGCCAGGGTGCAGGAGGCTGACTAGGCGACGCCCACTATGGCCACGCCCACCCAGCAACCGGGCAGAGACCCCCTTGGTAAAATTTTTGAAGCCCACCCCCTGGCCACACCGATCCAGTTGGCCACACCTGCCTGTCCCCTCGAGGTCAACCAGATGAAATTGAGTTTGGCACCCCTGATGTAGATCATTTTTTCTCTCTTTTAAAAAAAATCTTATTAATAAGAGGTTTCTCTGGAGGGGCGGATGTACCTCTTCGGCTGAAGCTGACGGTGGGGCGCTATTGATGGTCTTCCTGAGCTCTTCGATCTGGTCTTCATAATGGGCAGTGAGGTCTGCCAGCTGGGACTGCAAGGCCGCACACTGGCACGGGGTTCAGAGAAAGAAAACATGATTGATGTGATGGAGGCAGGGACTCTCACCTCCAGTTTTGCAGATTCTTGTAAACGTTTCTTTAAAAATTATTTTTATTTCCAAAGTGAAAATGCAAAAGGGGAAATAAGAAACCAACTAAGCGCCAAGAATTCAGCCCATTTTTGAGGCTTTCTTGGCCTGTTTTTTCCAAAAAAAGGGGGGCCAAAAAAGTCTCAAAAACAGCCCCCCAAAAACCTCAAAAACAGACCCCAAAAGCCTCAAAAATGGGCCAAAAAAGCCTCAAAAACAGCTCCCAAAAGCCTAAAAAATTGGGCCCAAAAAGCCGATAAAACAGGCTGATAAAAGCCCCCAAAATGGGCCACAAAAGACCTCAAAAAGGCCCCCAAAAGCCTCAAAAACGGGCCCCAAAAGCCCCCAAAACAGGCTGCAAAAAGCCTCGAAAACAGGCTGAAAAAAGCCTCCAAAACGGGCCAAAAAAGCCCCCAAAACAGGCCGCAAAAAGCCTTGAAAACAGGCCGCAAAAAGCCTCGAAAACAGGCCGAAAAAAGCCTCCAAAACGGGCCAAAAAAAGCCTCAAAAATGGGCCAAAAAACACTGGAAAAGGCCCCCAAAAAAGGTAGGCCAAAACCTTTTTTGTTGTTGTTTTCCTCTTCTAAATTTAGGGGCGTCTTATTCTTACAAGTAGCCCCAAGGTGCTTTTTTTTCCAAGAGGCAACTGGACTTTCTTGTTTTTCCTTGAAATCCTCATCTAAAGAATTTTCTTCAGCTCTGGGACAGAATTCCTTGCCTACCGGCAGCTAATCTTGCAAATTTTATAAGTGGGCTTACCGGAATATACAAATACAAATCTAATAGGGAATGACGGCCAGAAATTCCTTTTTTTTTTATTGTGGCTGATATTCAACCCCTGAAAACCTTTGACCGGTGACTCAGAGAGACAAGGCAAGTTTGAGGATCAAATTCCTGCTGTCACCTTTCTAAAATAGCCGCTCGTTGCAAAAATCCCAAGTGGTAAATAACACTTAATGTCTGCGCCTAGGAGAGTGGTCCATCTCACCTTGCCTTTAACTGCCTCTAGTTCTTCTACTTGATCCTGCAGCTCCGTGGATTTTTGGTCCTCTGAGCTTCTGCTGGCCTTGAGCAGAGAAATCTAGAAACGCAGAGACACAGGTTAAAACATTCAGACATGCTGAATCGGAACAATAGTGCCTTACAAAAGAGGTTGGGGAGAGACATACACACAAATAACACTCTTGTAATGTCTTACAAGCTAGCTGTGTATTATGATATAAGTTAAGCACACGATGCTCTATTCACCATCCTGGAAATAGAAGGGACAAAGAGGAGGGAAGGAGGGAAGCTGAATTACGCGGGCAATCTTTGATTTACGACCACAACTGGGACCCAAAACCCGCAGATCCTGTTCCCTTGAAGTCAGCAGTTGAGGATATTTTGCAGTCAAAGACACCTGGAAGGTAGCTAGTTCCCACCTCCACCACCACCACCAAGTTAAGGTAGACTGGATTTATCTCAGTCCTGCTCTGGTTTTTCTATCGGTTTGAATTTGGATCAGAAACCCAGATATAAAACATGTAGGGATAGAGAAATAGCGGTTAACTTTGGAGCAGGGAGGCAGCTATTAAGCAAGGCAATAAGAAACAGACAGGTAGAGCAATCCTGAGGAAGGGGCTTTGGGGAAGTGGGGGATGAAAAGAGAGAAAGGCAGGCTACCGTTAGGCGCTAAGAATAAGGACCACGTGTGAAAGTTTGTGTATGTAGACAAGAATCTAATCAACTCGCGGTGAGCACTAAATTGAATCTAGATAAGAGTTAGCGGAATTCAAGAGAGGTTGGATTTGGATCCTTGGTGAGAACGTAAAGACTCCAGGCTGATTCCTCCCTTGACTCCACCACCGAGCTCTTCTCCCGTCCTTCTCCTACCCGCTACCCACCTTCTCTTCCAGTTGGGAGATCATCTTCTGCTGGTCATCCCGTTGCTCGCACACTTCCTGGAACTGGCGGGCGTGTTGCTCCTTGGCCGAGCTCAGCAGACGCTCGCATTTGGCTTCCCATTGGGACTCCAGCTCGGTCTGCAGAAGGGAAAACTTCCCCGGGACAATAGATGGATTGACTTCCATTCTAACACAACGATTCCCTGCCCTTCCTGCTCCCGAAACTTCATTGAAGGCTGTTGCAGTGACTTGGCTCCTTGCAATCTGATGCCTCTATGAAAGGAGGCTGAGTGGTTAGGGGGCTTTCCCCAGGACTGTGGGAGTGAAGGGGCATATTGGCCTATTTAGCCGCAGGGAACAGGTTTTAGAAAATTAACAAAAACAGGAAATCTTCAACAGCCAACACCCAGATAAGCAGGGATTGACACCAGACAAATAACAAGCTGAAAGCAATATCCTGGTCAAGGAACTACGAAGGAGTCAATCAAGGAGAAAACAATACCCTAATCAAGGAAGCAAACCACACAACCATTAATACTAGAAGAGTAAGCTACTGTATATAAACAGGGAACAGACGCCACACACTCCCTCCTACTGATGGAGCTACCTACTTGGGTCATGAAATGTCTGCAAGCAAACAACCAAGTTCAGGGAGCACCAAGGATTCCACAAAAACCAGAATTTCTAGGAAGGAAAAAGCTACAAATCCTAACAGGAAGAAGAACGTGTCTCAATACTGCAGCGTTTCCTTGACTTGCTTAAAGCCTGAGGTTAAATTTGCAAGATCTGTCACCCAGCTGAACTTGGGGGCAAATTCACTTCTGGCTCTCACCTGCTCCGAAGCAACGTTGTTGGACGATGCCCGTGACTTTTTCAGAAGCTGCCGGAGTTGGTCCATCTCTTCCTGGTAAGACTTGCGAATCTCATCTGCCTCTTCTTCGGCCTGTTTTCTCTCAAGGAGGGATTTCTTCTTTCTTTCGGAAAGATTCTGAAGGGGAGGAAGAAGACAAGAGACGCTGAAAGCAGCCATGGGTTGAGGGGGACAGTGTTGTGGCCTACCAGCAGCCAGCGGAGCTGGAAGCAGAGTCGGACAGTGAGGAGGTTGGGGAGAAACTTGGGCCAGTCCTGGGGGTTGGGGAAGGCTCAGACGAGGGCTCTGCGTCGGAGGTAGAGAGGGAAGTAGACAGCAGTGAGACAGAGGAACAGCTCGAGCCCGTTCCCAGTGTGCGCATACGCAGAGCTGCCAGAAGACAAGCACAACTCAGAAAGCAGGATCGACTCGGGAGTAAAGCCCCACCTTGGAGGTGATTGGCCCCTCCCATAGGATAAAAGAGGAGTGAACGGGAAGTGGGCTTTTGCAGGAAACAATTTGTTCGTTCCGTGACTCTGAGAGACTCTGTGCCAAGTTTGGCCTTGTACTATGGTGGGAAACAAGTTACAAGCTTGCCAAACAAGATAAGGTGTGTAGAGAAATATTCCTTTGAAAAACTGTTTGGACAAACCTTGCTGACTGTGAATGAACGTAATTCACAGTCGTGTAAATAAAAGAGGTTTTGCCGAGACCAATTCCTGCCTCCTGCTTGTTAAGGGAGCCCAGGTCAGAACAGACAAGATTGAGCAAGATGGAAGGACAATGGGACGGACTGTTCCTTCCAATTCTCGACCCGCAGATCCCTACCAACTGGGAATGTGTATCGTGGGCACAATCTAGAATTCTAAAAAGGTCCTCACTTTTCCCAAGTTCTCTTTCTCCACTCGTAGGTCAGCCAACTCTTCCTCCAAAGCAGCCAGCTTCCCATCCAGCTGCTTACGGCTCTGCTTTTCCACCTGGAATTTATTCTTGGCCTCTTCGGATGACTCCTGAAGTTCTACAAGAGTTGAGAAGAGAGGAACAAAAGCACAGAGGTGGCAGCAAACGCAAGCCTTGAGGCACCCCAAATGAGGTCTAAAAGGATGTTTTGGGCTGCAAGGAAGAAAGGTTGGGTTGATCTAAAGGTTGGGTTTATCCTATCTTCTGCAGAAGGTGGAAGACACTGAAGCACTCATCCAAGGAGGCTTTCACCAGCCTGAGAAAGGTCCTGTACTGTACTGTAGAGACATGTCTTCTACTTCAGCACCTTCCTCACCTTCCCTTACCTGCCAGCTGGGCCTGCAACTGGTTAAGCTGGGCAGCATGCCTCTCGGCTTCCTTCAGGGCAGCGTTGAGTTGGGAGCGAAGGTCCATCTCCTTCTTCTGGTGGCTGGTCAGCTCCAGCTGAAGCCGGGAGATCTGGGCCGTAGCTGTTGCCAGCTCCTCGGCAACCTTAACCTGCAAAGTGAAAGAAGATCCATAAGGGGGGAAAAAAAGCAGAGGAAGAAGTCGTGGAAGAGTTTTCTCCAAAAGAAAAAAAGAAAGAGGGGAATTGAAGCACAGGTTAACAGGTGAGAGATCCCTCCAGACAGTGAAATCATGTAGGAAAATGTCAGGTGAGAAGAATCAGGCCTAGGCATTAAGCTGATCGATTCCTCAGGCCTAAACCTGAGCATCTAGTCAACTACTAAATCGGCCGGCTTTTGTTGAGATTTTGCTGAAATTTAATGAAGTCTTAAATTTTAAAAAAAGAAATAAATAAAAACAAAGTTAAAAACAGGAGAAAAAAGAAAAGCTTTCGATTACTTTGTATCGGGGTGAAATTCAGCAGGTTCTGGAGAACCGGTAGCGGAAATTTTGAGCAGTTCAGAGAACCGACAAATACCACCTCTGGCTGGCCCCAGA
>JANHZT010004555.1:24173-39068 GCA_032468215.1 Stegonotus admiraltiensis | reverse complement strand
TTGTAAGCCGCCCTGAGTCTCCGGAGAAGGGCGGCATATAAATAAAAATAAAAAAATAAAAAAAATAAAATAAGGCTGGTGCCTTTATCTGCTGTCATTCATTTCACCTTCTTTATATTTAATCTTTCCCCATTTTTTTCACTCTGGTCCTTGCCTTTCATTACTAGAGCTTCCAGATTATTTATATTAGAGGTAAGTGTATCAGAGTAAGTGCCATCATCATAGCACAGGTAATTAATGTTTCTTCCTTTAGTTTTAAAGCACACTGCTTTTTTTCCATTCCAGCTTCCTTCATCATGTAAATATATATTCAGCACATACATTGAATAAATAAGGATAGGGTCTTCCCAGCTTGTAACCAATCATTTTGCCTAGTTCTGTCTGGATTTTGGTTTCCCGACCTGTGCATAGGTGTTTCAAGAGGACAATGAGATGTTCTGTGATTCCTATTTTTATAAACACACTCCATAGCTTGACATGATCAATACAATCAAAGACCTTTCTATGATCAATGAAGCACATAGGGTCTTTTTAAAACTTTGGATTGTCTTATCTTGTTAGCAATTTCTACTATTTGTTCTGACATCCAGTTTTGCTTTCTTCTGTTTATTTTTTTTTTAAATGCCAGTCTCTTTTCACATTTATTCTTAACAAGGGTGCTTACCATCCCTTGATACCTGCATTTTGCAAACAAAAATATTATCAAAATAAGAAGGTGGAGAAGTAAATTTTCATTTCCCATATCCAACATAGTATCCACTAATCAAACAATAACAGAATAACAGAGTTGGAAGGGACCTTGGAGGTCATCTATTCCAACTCCCTGCCCAAGCAGGAGACCCTACACCATTTCTGACAGATGGTAGTCCAGTCTCTTCTTGAAAGCTTCCAGTGATGAAGCTCCCACAACTTCTGCAGGCAAGCTGTTCCATTGGTTGATTGTTCTCACTGTCAGAAATTTATCCTTATTTCTACATTGAATCTCTCCTTGATCAGTTTCCATCCATTATTCTTTGTCTGGCCTTCAGTTTCTTTGGAAAATAAAAATCAGATTGGTGGGAACCACAAACCCAATGAAATTGTTTGATTTCATTCCACAGTTCCCTAACAATAGGTTCAGGACTTCAAAGGGATTCCTGATTATTCTTGAAAATGGTGAGTATATATATGATCAACAATCATATCTTGGAGACTGGTTTGGCCTTCTTCTGCTGCTTTAGCTTAATTTAGAAGCTGCACACAAGCTTATTGTGGGGGCAATAAGCCAACTTTGTATAGAACAACACCGCTTAGGGGGGACCTAAAGCCCTAATAAGCAGGTATATACAAAAAAGTATGCAGGCTATTGCTATAATGCATTGTAAGCCACCCGAGTCTACGGAAAAGGGCGGCATATAAATTGGACTAATAAATAAATAAATAAATTTGTGATCTGTTCCACAGTCAGTCCCTGAGCACATCTTTCTGCCAAAGAGCTCTTCTACCTTTTGGTATAACATAGTCAAATTGACTTCTGTGGACTCCATCTGGTGATTGCCACACTTGTAGGCATTTTTTTTTTGAAGTCCGTTAGCAATGGAGAAATAATTGGTTTGGCAGTTCTCCTGCTTCATTTTGGTTTCCCTGGCTTTCTGTCCCACTACATTTTATCACTTAATATTTCCAACTATGGCATCCCAGTCTCCAACCATAAGCAGCACATCTTGTTTCCACAGTTTTATGATTTCAAATAATAAAACTCATTAACCTCTACTTCTTCTGCATCACAATAAATGCAACATAAGCATATGAAAGCAATGCCATTTCTTATTCAAGTTTCATGGCATGTGTAATAAACCATGTGTGATCTTCTAACTGAAAGTATCCAATTCCTGTCCATATGAACTTGCAGATTCCTACAATATCAGTGTATAATTGATTCATTCCATCTTTTATTACATTGGACTTCCCTATGTTCATGCTTCTTACATTCCATACTCCCACTGTAATTCTGTCTTTGAAGCTTCAGATTTTCTTATCCTGCATGGCAACATCAGACCTCCATAAGTCTTTAATCCAGCCATGCCATGTTAATATTCCAAAGGATCTCCAGCTCTTCCTCAATAGCATGTTGTGTGCCATCTAACTAAAGGGGCCTACTATCTGTCAATCATTTTATATTGCCTATCCATGTGGTTTTCTGAGTAATATACAAGAGAAAGTCTATCTCATGCATACGAGAGAATGCTTTTGCCATTATCAATAAAGTGATAATATACTTCTAGTATCTTACTATTGTGGGAAGCCACCCCCCTCCTAGAAGAATGAAATATTTTAAGGAATATTTTAAAAAGGCACAATATTATATTTCCCAAAGGGAGAAATTGTTTTTTTAGAGGCAGAAAGCAACCCCCACTTTCTTAATAGCCCTAGCAGATATTTTGTGCCCATTAAGAAAGATTGGGCCAGCCTATTCAGAAACCAAACTGAGGAGGCCACCTTTTAGAAATGGTAATCCATTCAAGACAGGATATTTTGAAACAAAAGGCAGAATGGTAGGATTAGCCCTCACTCAAGATCCAACACAAGGCAGAGCCATTAAGCCACAATAGAGCCTGAGTTGGGTAGGAGAGTAATGCTCCTATTAAAAGGCAGTATTTAACTTCCAGCTGCCTGCAATTACTGCAAGTTCAATCCTCAGCAGACTCAAAGTTGACTCAGCCTTCCATCCTTTCAAAGGTAGGTAAAATGAGGACCCGGTTTGTGGGGACAATAAGCTGACTTTGTATAAATATACAAAAGTATGAAGGCTATTGCTTAACGCATTGTAAGCCGCCCTGAGTCTCCAGAGAAGGGCAGCGTATAAATTAAAATTAAAAAATCACATATAAAGAGCTAGCTACACATGAAACTTGAATGCGAGATATCACCAAACTTTTGCATATAATGTAATTTTGGAAGGACTCGTACATGAAAAAAAATGCATTATGTATCCATTAGAATTGAGATAATATAGCAGCATATTCTAATAACAAAATGCATTTCTTGCTCAAATGAACAATATGGGGATAAGTTTCATAAAAATGTGAACAGCAAGCAGTATCATCTTCCAAGTACTGTAATTTGAAGTGAGCAAAGGCTATTCAGGATTGCTACTGTTTAATTACTTCTACTGGGCTGGTCCTGAAGAATTAACCACTGGAATGTGACTTTTCACCACTTCTGTTTTATAGCACTGACACTATAACTAAATACTCCCAACAGTTTTTCTTAAGATCATTATATACAACTCATTTTCAAGCAGTTGCTTCTATAAATGATGTTTCAAGTATCTTACTTAAGAAAGTATCTTATTAAAAAAAGATGACAATTTAACGTGTAGAAAGATGAAATATTTTAAGAATTTATTCTCTAGTCCCAGGTTTTATGGCCGATGAGAAAGAATTCTATGATAGGCAGGATTAGCTGATATACAAAACTATCAGTATAAGGCAGTTTAAATTATACTTCCATGAAAAATATTAACTGAATTAGCATATATACCTGGCATATTGTATATACATACATACATACGTGTGTGTGTGTGTGTATACATACACATACACATACACATATACATATACATATACATACATACACACACACACGTAGCATTTGTCCAAATACTCAGAGATGAATGCAGAACAGAGGTTAAAAAAGTGAAGATGGTGGCCATGACTAAAACTTTTTCCTTTGTATGTGTATGCACAAAAGACAAAGGGCATCAATTGTGTGATTGCAGCTGCCATCTTGATCTTTTTCATTTACCCACCTTTGCAAGCATCCCTGAAAATAATCCCTATTTTTAATACATTTTAAATGGTAGTACAACACACTAGTATGGGCTCATTGTTTTAGAGCATTACATTGTTTAGAAGAATCTTTTTTTCTCTCTACTTTGTGGCATTTTCTTCCTTGTTCCTGGAACCATATGAGGTACCATTCATTTTCTGATACCAAATTCCCAAAAAACCCATAATAGGTCTTTTTTGTGAGCAATCATTGATCATGTAAAATTTTTAAAAGGCAGTTAATGATGACCATTGAAAAACATTGCAAATAAAATACAGGGTCTGATGTATGATTCTATATCATAGGAAAATGTTTGTTTATAACTGTAATCCACCTAAATCCAAGTCTCTATAGCAGTGTTTTTCAACCTTGGCAACTTAAAGATGAGTGGACTTCAAGTCCCAGAATTCTGGAAGTTGAAGTCCACTCATCTTCAAGTTGCCAAGGTTGAGAAACACTGCTCTATAAGTACAATTGTATTTGTATGTACTACATCAAACTGTTTTTGAAAATGGATTTTCAAAAGCAGTTTGTGATATCAGATAGCAAGAGAAGTATGTGAGAAATAGAAAAATGTTTCCTCAGAGCAAAAGTTTAAACAAAGTTTATTAGCAGATTAATAACCTTCAAGCATGGTCAGAAACTTTACTTGACTGTTGGTTAGTATAAAGTTTCAAAATTATTACTTGAAAATTATTATTAGTATACAGTTTCAAAATTATTACTATTACATATGTGCTGCTCACATGAAGGAATGTGAAGAAGTAATGATTAATTTGCCATTAAAACATTCATCATTAAGCATTTGGAAATGTTTAATTAAATTGTGGAACAACCTGGAAGTATTTTTGGAAGGCTGCTTGGTTTTTGTTAAATTGGGCCATAGTTTATAAATATTTTGCTTTTATGCATGTCATCTGTTTTTTTAAAATCATTTTGCCTATTATTTTAAGAAACTGTAAGAATTCATGTGTGTAAGCCATATCCATTGTACATTATGCATGCATGTATTTTTATTTAAATAAAACTCATATTTTCATATTACTGCCTGAGTTTGAATTGTTTCCACTGCCATAAAACAGGCACCATAATGTAAGTGCTTAAGAAGAAATGTGATAATTAAAACTATATACATATTTCATTTACTTTATTGAAGTAATTTAGATAACCAACCATATAGCAACAGTGACACTGAATGACATACAATGATTAAAACCAACAATAAATCACAGCACCCAAGGTAAACAATGCACCCTAATCATAAAACCATAACTACCAGGGCTTGCCTAACCTTTTGGCCATAACACATGGAGCAAACTTACAAAAAGCTAACAGGGTCATTGCCATTCAAATTTCTGATGGGATGCTATTCCATAAAGCAGGCACTGTCACAGAGAACATGTGGCTCCTGAGTCCAATAAGATGGCACTGTTTAAAAAAGGGGACCTAGAACATGCTGTTGCTTCTACATCTGGTGATGTGAGGAGAAATAATGGCAGCAAGTCAGTACTCCAAAAAGCATGGCCTTGGGAGTTTTTATAGATGTCAACCAGCAGCACCTTAAATTGCTCCCAGAACTTCTTAGGAGCCACTACAGCTCAAAGAGCAATGGTATTAGTAGGCATAGTGAGAGATGTCCAAAAATTCCTAAACCACTCCATTCTGAACCAAATGCAGCTTCCAAATGCTCTTCACGAACAGAATGTGGTAAAGTAATCCAAATAGGAAGTGATGGCAAGAATCATTCAGAAATGGGCGCAGCTGGTGCATAACCTGAACCTGAACAAAGGCCTCCTCTGGATTGTCGTGCTTTGATAAGCCAATGGAAGCTGCTTTGAGAACTCTGAGTAAGAGTATAGCAAGAATGATAGGCATGTATTGCTTGTTTGCTGTTTCAGCATCCCCCCCCCCCCGATAATGGTATGGCAGCAGACCAATATGTTTAATTGTACACTGCCCAGAGTCACTCAACGAGTGAGCTTGATGGTTTCTAAATTATATATGTATATAATTTGTGTATGTGTGTGTGTGAAAGAGAGAGAGAGACTTTCACCATAGTTGTGAATTTAGACACATTTAGGAAACCACAAACTGCAAACAGTCTTCAAAATAGAGTTTAGAAGTCATGTTTGCAAATTATGAACTATGGCCATGATAGCGGGCATATTCTTTGAGATTATCTGTTTATATATTTATAAGATCTATATGGCTCTTCACCCAGGCCACAGTGAGAGACAATGAGACCCTTCACTTCATTCCATCAGTTCTGTCATACTTGCCATCTTTTTTACTTTTTAATTGATTTTATTGTGATTTATTTGTTTGATCTTTGTGAATCAGTGTCATCGAGAGTAAGGTGGCATACAAGTTTAATCAATTATTAATCAATATTGAAGCTCATAAACACAGAGCTCACTGTTTTTATGTGGATTTCTTAGCGGTTCTTGCAATGCTATGAGAAGAGGGAAATTATCCTTAAAAAACTATGGAGTTTCTTCTCAATCTTTCTCCTCTTGGAGTTTCTCTTGGTTTTTTTTCCTTTTTATACAAACAATTTGTAAACATATATAAACATAATTCACTGGCAAGACAAACGAAGCTAAAACAGATGTCCTACCCACAATCCAAATTCTGCAGCAGAAGCTGACCTTTCATAAGATGAGCTATTGTAGTTACTAGTTACAGTGAAATACAGGCTTGTTCTAAAAGCATTCTGATTACAATTCAAAGACAAGTATCAGCTATTTTATAGATGAGTGGTTTTTGGTAGCTATATTCATTTGAATCAGTGGGAATTATCTGCAGGATCAGACTTAGACATCAACCTTCAGGATTTAGGGGGTTATGTACAATGCAGGCATGATAAAATGATTTATAACAAGGGAGGCAAGAGGGCAAGTGATAAAACACACACCACAATATTGGGATCCAAACACTGATCTCTTATCTGCTGAATAGCATGGCTTCAAAAGAAAAGCTTATTCCCACAGATCTTATGAACCCAGTTCCCAGGCTATTAATTTGTTGATACGTATCTCTTGAGATTACCATATAAAAGTTGTTAGGGTTTCTTCTGTAGCTGAGAGGTGTATCAATTATCTATATGTCTAATGTGCAAGCCATTTCTCCTTGCCACTGAGTATTGATACATGGTGCTTGGCAAGAAACATCTCTCATTGTTATACAATTATGAAATAGCTTCTCTTTTAATATTCATAAAGCACATGTGGTTATAAGGAGTATTGGTGGAGGTGGGGGAGTTAATGAAGTTAAAACCTAGATGGGAGACTATCCAATGATGGGGAACTGTCTGTGTGACTTCTTTGCAGACACAGAGATACACAAAAGAAAAATAAAAAGCCATTTCAAACTGTTGTTCAAAATTACATTCACTTTATTTTCATTTCCTGTGGCACATGGTACTGTAAGAGCTAATGTTTTAGCTACATGCAAAGTATGTCTGTTTTTTTTTAAATCTGAACTCCAGCTATAGTAATCTTCTAAATAAAGAAAAAAAAATCAGAGATTGGTTTTAAAAAAGACATGAAACACCAATTTGCATTTATATATTCATGGGTATGTTAATGGACACCAGCAGGGAGTATAAGCTGCTGCACTTTCTAGAAACCAACAGGGAAGCACTCTGTGCAATAGAGTTCCACTTTGCATTAAACTGAAGTTATGTCAATTTTACGGGCATGTAGACTAGGACAGGGGCTTGTAACATTGTCTGCTCTCTTAAGTCTGTGGAATTTTCTCACTGCTCCTGAGGCTTATTTTTAACAGTTAATTTGTTTGGACACCATTGAAAAGAACATTCCTTCTGAATTCTACAATAATAAGGGATTAAACTGTCTATCAAGCTCTTCAACAGTGAAGCCTAGACAATAATTTCATTTCTCGGTGGAAATGAAACACTGACACCTTCAAAATGTACAGAGAACCACACCTTGGAATTAATTGTTATAGTCAATTCTGCAACGCACCTCACTGATTTACTATGCAAAAGGAATCTTTAAATTGTTATAATTCCAGAATTATATGAAAAAAATATTTTCCTCCAGAATTGTGAGAAAAAGATTGGTTTTGTTCTATCTATTGGTCTTTGCTTTTCTGTTTTAAGAAGCCAGTCTTGATGTAACAGAGTTATCCAATTCAGTCCTGAAAGCAATTCTTCAATAAATATAGATTTCTACTTTTAGCTAATTATCAATAAGCATTGACAGATTTTTTTTGGCAGAATAGCTATTTAAATTATAATTTATCTGATTAAAAATAAAAAAGGCATTTTTGCTTAGTGCCAGGAAAAAAAATAATTCCCCTCCCCATTTCTATTCTAGATTATATAATTTAGGTTTGAGGATTTTAAATGCCTCTAAATTAATTGAACAATATTCATGTTCTGGGTGGGGCTCAGCTAGGCAAACCCCAGGCATGATACATAGAG
Source organism: Stegonotus admiraltiensis (assembly GCA_032468215.1). Taxonomy (NCBI): domain Eukaryota; kingdom Metazoa; phylum Chordata; class Lepidosauria; order Squamata; family Colubridae; genus Stegonotus; species Stegonotus admiraltiensis. The sequence goes on along the minus strand of JANHZT010004555.1, from coordinate 30,811 downwards.
TCTCTTGCATATGAAGGAGCTGCACCACAGAGCCCTCAGTACTATGAAGTGGCTTCTTACAGAACTTCTTACTAGTCTCCAGCATCCCTCCAAAAAAGGTTAAATTAATGCCTGTTGATTGAGGCCATGCAAGGTCCATGATTGCTAATTTTATAAACTTTGCAAATATCATGGTAACAATAATAATTAAAGTCTTAAAAAGATCAGAATAGATCCAGAACAAAGGAAAGAAAAATGAAAGAGGGGCTATCTAAATTCCTTCCTTTTTTCTTTTTTCCCATTACAGCATCAAAATTCCTCTCTATTTAAAAAGTTATATTTCAAATTTCAAAATATTGAATTACTGGTTGTCAGTGATTAACAAGTTTATATCTGTGATCATATATATGTAGAACACTTTGGTGCAGCTGATAATTCATTAGACTGGAGTCTATGAGATTGAATTCTAGCTCTACCTGAGGCACAAACCTGAGTGACCTTGATCCAATTGTAAGAAGAAAGAATAAACAAGAAAAAATGTTAGATAGGAAAGTGCAGGAGACTTGACTCTTAAATGTGTATGTGACACAGTATTATACTTTCTAATTTCTAATTCTAATTTCTGTGCTTTGCTATTACATGTACTAGTATTTGTAATACATGGTACACTTACATATGACATACAAATTTATACTTTGCTTGGGAAGAGTTGCCCCCAAACAATTTTTATTCATATACCATGACAGAATTTAAAGGACACATTGGTCAGTCCTGATTAGTGTTTCTATTTATCATCTGTATTTTATATTAATATATAGAAAGTCATGTAGCTGCTTAATGCTCTTAAACCCAAAATGTACTCTTAATTTATTTGTTTTTATCATTTATAAGTATTAAAACTATCCTTTATATTTGTATTTTCTGATGGAAAATGGGTAGTTCTTCTCTTCTCTTCTCTCTTCTCTTCTTCCTTCCTTCCTTCTTTCCTTTCTTCCTTTTTTTCCTTTTCCTTTTCCTTTTCCTTTTCCTTTGGCAAGGCAAAGCTTTATGAAAAAACTGTATCCTGTAATGCCTGACTGAAAAACTATAGTGTAGGATGGGAGACTAGGAAGACATACTGATTTATAGGCAACAATTAAACAAGTTTTTCTGTGTGGATATTATGAGAAAATGTAGGAAAAAAGTGGCAGAATCTGGGGATGGAGTCAAAAGAGGATTAAGCCTAGAGCAGTGGCCTCCACCCTTTTGGGTACCATGGACTGGTTCCATGGAGAGAGATTTTTCTGCAGACTGGAGGAGACGTGGTTTCACATGTTGCCTGCATCCCATGGATGGGGCTTCACTTGTTTGTGCAGCCCGGTCCATGGACCAGGGGTTGAGGACCCCTGGCCTAGATAGTCACAAACAGACTAAATCCAACCCCTCTTGAATTCCATTGACCTTTATCTAGGGCCAGAACAGTGCTAATTCTTAGTTGAATAGATTTCTATGCATAAGCATGAATAGTAATAAATCAGTTTAATTGGAACTTCATGTGTGGTCCTCATCTTTCATACCTAGCAGAACATGGTCTCATGGCTCCCGGTGGAAGCACACACACACACACACACACGAGACGAAGAGGATAAGATCTCTAAAAAAATTATGGCTTAATAATCCAGAATACTATATCCCAATACAGGTGCAATAAAAGTGCTTAGATAATGGCAATAACAGAAAATTGTGCCACCGTAGACTCTATTAAGCCCTACAATTATTTTTCAGATGTTGTTATTTAATAAGTGGAAGAAGAGGCTTCAATGTTCTCATCAGGCCAAAACCTTATGAATGAAATATTCATTTGCAAAGATATTTCAGATCAAGACTCAATTCCAGCTTTTCCCAGGTAGTTATATGACTCAAAGCGTCATGAAGTACTGCTCAGGAAGCTATCTAAAAAAAGAAGACCTGATATTCTGATGAATCGTGAGATCAGGGTCCTCGTCCAGGTAAGTAGATATGCTTGTAACTCATGCTCTACTGCATCAATCTTCTTGAGGTTTTGGACTGTTATGAGATCTGCTATAGAAGTTCATGTTGTTATTCCTGGTAACTCAGTTGTTCCTATTGGGAGCTTCTCTACATATAAAAAGGACGGGAAAATTAATTTTGCAGCAAGATCATCTTATTATTGGATTACAATTGCTAGCAGTATAGCAAATGGATTTCTGTTATGTACAGGAATTTGTGCTATTGAAAACCTTGATGAAACATCAGAGCACCAGAATTTGCTCTATAGTCTGGCCCCTATAAGGCAATAAACCGTGCTGCATCAGAGTGGACTTTAGTCATGCTCTAGCAGTTTTTATTTGTTGATTTATTTATTTTAATTACAATAATTATTAGCCCTAGGCTCTTTTAAGGCTTACGTGTTCACAGGAAGCAGTGCAACATAATTCTTTCGTACACAGCACATTACTTTAAAGTGTTCACATTAAACATGTAATTATTGTAATGTTCTTCCTCAGTAACCAACTTTTTAAAAAATGAGTCAGGAAATTGCTTTAGTATAGGAAGGAGTGCAGAAGTTGTGGCTATAGATCAAGTTAAATGGTAAGCACCTTTTGACAGACAATAATGAATCCTAGATGTGACTCCTCACTTTACATACTGTGCTGAATAAGGTGAAATTTACAGATGTTTTTGAAAACAGATTCCAATGCCCAATCTATTCTAGTCCTGGGCAGCCAGGAAAAATGCTCTTTCATAATTAAATTTTAAAATCCTGCAAGATGTATCACAGTATATATACTAGTTGCTCCTGTTATATTTGAGGAAAATCAAAGCATCCATTTCACATTTATCTTAAATCTCCTCCCTATCACCATGTATACATTTTAGAATATGTGTTGTATGGGCAACAGTTGATATCTTCCAGCCTTTGGCCAGGAAACGGTTCAATGCAGTGGTGGGTTGCCCCCAGTTCAGACCAGTTCTATAGGGAGGCTCCACCCACTAACCCTGATGTCATCAGGACGCTTCTACACATACGCAGAAGCTTCTGCACATGCACAGAAGAGTGTGTGCGAGCTCGAGCGAAGCATGCGCACACGCAGGGCCCCATTGCGAACCAGTAGTAAAGGTAAGTAGAACCCACCCCTGGTTCAATGGCTCTTGGAAATGCAGTCTGTCCTTGTCATGAACTTGGGTTTCAGGACTACAAGGCCAATGACTAAGGCATTAAAAGGTAAGCTTTTCAAGCTTAATAGCATGTTCAAGCAAAATTATCCTAAATTGTCCTAAACTGCTAGAAGTAACAAGTACATCACAGATCAATATGGGGCAGAGAAAAGCCATCTAATGTGACCAAATGATTTAAGATGTTCTTTTTTCAAGTATCATTTCTCACCCTTAACCTGTTAATTGATGGCTTTCATCCTGTGGTACAATCAATTTTATAGCACCTACCAGGTCTTGATCCAACATATCATTTAGCATGTATAAGGGAACTTCTATGCAACCAATAGAAAGTTTCTTGTGAAATACAGGACCACAATCCATTTGTCTATTGGCTTGTTTATAATTGCAAGGAACATCATAAATATATACATAACATATAAAATATAAACATAACACTGGAAATGTTCAAGGCACTTTATAAAGTACAAATAAACAGATTCTCGCTCTGTGGGAACTGGAATCTAAACTTTAACAAATGGGACATAGCAAAAACAAAATTGGAACAGCTGAGCAAGAAATAAATAGGGTAATAATATGATGACTGAACGTGTTATTTATTTGTAACAAAAACTGTGTCCCATTTGGGGGTAAAATGCCTAAGGTTTATTAGGTTTAACTAGTTTATTAGATTTAACTTAGTACCAGTCCTATCAGCCTCCAGGTACAACAGGACTTCAGATGTCAATGTTAGATCGTTGGAAGATACCAAATGTAGTGGTAATGTGGTTACAACTGATATACTTCAATCTATTGCTCTGGTACTCAACTTGCTACCAAGAATTTAATTCAAATATAAGAAGGTAATATAAACAATAGTATTCAGACACAAACAACCTGATAACTGTCAAGGTCAGTTGTATCAGTCACAACTAAATTATTTGCTTCACCCACATTTCAGTAAGTTTTAAAGTGAGGTTCCATAATTTTATTTCTTTATTTGTTTTTATATTAAATTTATCTGCCACCCATCTTGCTACTGAGAGCAACTCACATCCTTGGCATCATTTGAAATGATGGTTAAGCTTGATGTCTGGCTGAGTTCCCCTAAGAATGGAAGATTTCTTTTTTTAAGTCTAGATTGCTGGGGGTTTTTTTCAGGCAATATAAATTTAGGATATGCTGCTCTTTTAAAGAATCTGTCCTATCCTTGCCTACACTCCTCCCTTCTCCCCAACTGCTCTGTCTGGGTAAGAATAGCAAGTGTTGACACTAGAACCAGCTTGGCTGTCTCAGGAATTCTGGGAGTTGAAGTCCACAGGTTGTAAAAGGCCACATTTGCCCACCCCTTTACTAGAAGAAACTACCATTCTTCAGGGACTTTCTGTTTTCCCCCAAGCCTCTTTTTAAAAAATCTGGCCATATAGATGTTGTTCTTGCTATGGTATTATTATGAAATAGGTTTAGACACAAACGTGGTGCTTACAATCCCATACAAGGTGTTTCATATATGGTTAACTTTGCTTGTTAGGTTGCTAAGGCCAAGTCCATATTTACATAATCTCCAATCATAAACCTCTAATAGGAGATGGTAGGGATTGCCTGAAATATTTCCTCTATGCAGAATAGGAGCCCCAACTACTGAACTACAAACTCTTGTAAGTATAGCAAGTTTGATTCAGTAGCATTTAGCCTCTTCAGCATGTTTTAATGCAGTTTTACTGAGCCTTCAAAGATGGCTAACACATCAGATCAACCTTTCTGGTATCCTGCCCTGCAGATATATTGCAATGGTTTGCTACGTCTGGAAGACACTAGGTTGGGAAGAAGCATGACGATTTTACTTTCCCAATATCAGTTGAGTTAGCTATTTTATAGTTCTCCTTTAGATAGAAGCTTTAATCTTCATTCCCTAAACACTAGTCTACAGAGTTAACAAAGCTTGATGAAATATTTGAAATGTTCAACACCATTACTCCAATTCCTTCACATTCACTGAGCACACGCCTCTGGTGAATATGTAGCTGACAAATCGAATGTAAAAGCTGCACTCAGCTATCAATATTTAATATGTGGCTCAGTTCATGTCCTTCTAGTTCCCTTACTGATATAAACTACAGTAAATTAATATAGTGATATAATTTAGAAGTAGAATAAAAGTAAGGGTATTAGACTCATCAATTCTTCCCAGACCTGTCTTTGGCTAGGTGTTCTATTTTAGTACAATCAAGTTATGTCTAAAGGTTTTATTATAACTTGCCTTTCATATTGATTGGTATTTTTTTAAAAAAAACCTTGTACAATGGAGAAATCATTAAAAGTTAGATACCAGTTTCATTTTTATATTCCTTAAGGTTAAGATTGCTATGGTAGCCCATTTGCCTTCAATGTTGCTAACTGGTAGAATCAATAGTGAGTTGCTCCTTTTTTCCCCCCTCAATACTACCTTTGAGTGTTAAAATGCTTTATGCACTTTATTCACAGGATATCATATACCCCATGCAGATACCGTATCTATACCTGTTCAAAGCTCTTTGTTGCATCTTAAAAATACTCCCAATCTTTCAGCCAAATCCACTTCACAACTTATGAGAAACAATGGGATGAAGTGAGGTGGGGATAGGAAGCATGTACAAGTAGTCCCAAACTTAAAATTGCAATTGGGAATAGAAAATTCATTGTTAAGCAGTGTGATCATTATGCAAGGCACCCAATTTTAAAACCTTCCCTGCTGGCTTCCCCATTGACTTTGCTTGTTGGAAACTGGTTGGGAATGTCACAAGTTGTGATCATGTGACCTCAGGAGGTTGCAACTAGTTGTAAATGTAAGCCAGCTGCAAAGTGCCCATCATGTGAAAGGTGGATGATGTGATGGTTGTAAATCTACACGTCACTTTTTTCTGTGCCATTGTAACTTCAAACATTTGCTAAATGAATGGTCAAGGACTATCTCTACATAGAATTTAAAAATACACATGTGGCAAATAAATGGAATAAATAAATATGCATGTGTTGCAAACGTAGCCTCCTTTTTAGACATTCACAATATTGACGTTTGCTTGCCAAACACAGAATAAACATTGCTCTCTCTAAGAAAGAGATTACTTAGATAACCCCAGAACCTCCCACTTTTACAAACGTTAAAAGTTTGATCTTTTTAAAACTACAATTCAAGAGAAGCTGAAGGTAAAGAATGGAAAAGACTGAGGTTTACTATTGTTCCGTAGCATACTATTAAATCTTGGAATCACTGTAAAAAGGCAATAGCAGAATATCTTTGCTTCAAGCTTATTTTATTTTATTTATGTAGAAATATGTTGATTCTGGACAATATAATTTTCTTGTCATCTGCAGTAAGTCAAAGTGGGTGAAATCCAAGAGTTATTTTTTAAGCTACTTGAAGCCTTGTCCATTCCCTTCCCTCCTTATTCTGAGGCAGGGAGGGGGGAGAGACAGAGAGAGAGAGAGAGAGAGAGAGAGAGAGAGAGAGAGAGAGAAAGGGA
>JANHZT010004553.1:29127-51207 GCA_032468215.1 Stegonotus admiraltiensis | reverse complement strand
TGGTGGGACTCGAACTTGCAGTAATTGCAAGCAGCAGATGTTAATAACAGACTACTAGTCTGTTGAGCCACCAGATTCTTGTGCAATCATATGATTCATATCCACATTTCATGTTTTCTTGACTATTTGAGTAAATTGTGAGAATTAGGAATCAAACCACATTTGGCATGTTGTTCTTTGGCTGGATAAAAGATTACAAGTTTGGGTGTTAGATGGTTCGTAAATGTTTATAAAACTCAGCATCATAATTTGAGGGAAGGCAAGTAAAAGAAAATGTTTGTGAAGGTATGTCTAAGGTGAACTGTTCTTCTGCATTTGGATATTCTGATGTTCTGAGTTTTCACTCTTCATTTGTACTTCATTGATTTCTCAGAGGTACAGAACAGAGGCTGAGGGAAGCTGGAACCAATGGGCCAGATCAACCTGGGAGACCAGGTGTCTTCCTCCTTTCTTCCCCTTATTAAGCTTTCTTTTGGGTTATAGTGCTATGCTATAAACCCACCCTTCTCATTGGTCTATCCTACTCCTTTCTGTATGGAGTGAAATCTTTTCTTAATTCAAAAACTCAATTTTCTTCTTCTGTCAGCACAAGTCATATTTTCTTTCTGAGACAGCAACTCTCCTAACAATAGTTTGTGGTCAGCTATTTCCTGCTTTGTTGTGGTCAGATAACATTTTGTAATGTACCTGCACAATCTATAGAAGGAATTGGAGATGGTCAAGAATTGGTCATAGATTTTATGTACTTTTGGAAAAATTATGCCAAAACAACTACTGTAAAGAATGATTGTTGAGATGCATGTATCAGTTCAACTCCTATTTTCTGAGCTTTCTTATGTAATAATATAAGAATACTTTAAACCTGATATAGGGGATTTTAAGTCTTGATCACTTCCAATTCTGTTTTCTTATGACACAATGACAAACCAAGATGTTCAATCAGAAGAAGAGCAACTGAATTTCAGCCTTTCTTCTTTGTAAATTTGCATCGTATAACAAAAAATTAAAATGGGCCTATTCGTTTTAATGACAAGTTCTTTTTGAATATAAAATTCAAAACTCAAAACCTATTTGATATACAACTGAAGTTTTATGCCTCCATATTCCATAGGAATATGGGAACATGGTGGCTCAGTGGCTAAGATGCTGAGCTTGTCGATAAAAAGATCGGCAGTTCAGCGGTTTGAATCCCTAGTGCCGCCTAACGGGGTGAGCTCCTGTTACTTGTCCCAGCTTCTGCCAACGTAGCAGTTTGAAAACATGTAAAAAATGCAAGTAGAGAAATAGAGACCACCTTTGGAGGGAAGGTAACCTTTGTTCTGTGCACCTTTGGTGTTTAGTCATGCCGGCCACATGACCACAGAGACGTCTTCAGACAGTGCTGGCTCTTCGGCTGTGAAACGGAGATGAGCACTACCCCCTAGAGTTGGGAACAACTAGCACATATGTGCGAGGGGAACCTTTACCTTTACCTGTTCCATATGAGTTTTCTTCATTTCTTTTTCATGAGCAGGCAACCCACCCATACAAGTGATTCCTTTTACCAGCTTCTCAACATTTCTTCACAGCCCTGTCAAATTAATATGAGCAGTTGCTAGCCAGGGTAGAGGAAACACAATGTCCTCAACTGAGGAGGTTTGTAAAATTCGGTATTGTTGAAAATTATTCAGTGTCATTCCTAGGCTGAATGTCTGCCTGACTCATCTGAACTTTAGGAAATCAGTATTTGGATATTATCACATGAAATTGGATTTTGTCAAGCATGTATTAGATACGAGATATAAGTATAAACATAATTATGAATACATGGATACATGGAATGGATACGAATAAAATACATGAAGTAGGTATGAATAAATGGGGACATTAGGACAGGGATGGTAGGCACGTTATGGCGCTTATTCACATTCCTTACAGACCTCTTAGGAATGGGGTGAAGTCAACAGTAGACAGTCTAAGGTTAAAGTTTTGGGGATTTGGGGAAGAAACCACAGAGTCAGGTAGTGCATTCGAGGCATTGACCACTCTGTTGCTGAAGTCGTATTTTCTGCAATCAGGTTTGGAGCGGTTTACCTTAAGTTTGTATCTATTGTGTGCTTGTGCATTGTTGTGGTTGAAGCTGAAGTAGTCATTGACAGGTAGGACATTGTAGAAGATAATTTTATGTACTACGCTTAGATACAGAAGTGTTTTGCTGCATAATTTTGAGACTTCTTTAATTTTTTTTCACCAACTCCTGCATTCATACTTCCTTGATAACCATAAAGGAACAACCAATGTTTCCTATAACCAAGCAATTTCTCAAGACCAGAGTTTTCATTTTGTGGATGAGACAGATCATGTACTATAGGTTCATGTAGATCATAGTAAACAGATATCTTCATATATTTAAAAAATGTACCTTTTCCTATAAAATGTGCAACTTCTTACTAATTTATACCATGGTTATTTTAATGATGCATGCATGACAAGACAAACAATGTTTGATTATGACAACTTTAGTATTAATATTCCTGAAGTTTATTGCATTCTTGAGATTAAGAAACCAGGATCTGTCAGTTTGAGATTAGGTTGTAAATTTTCATGTAAACATTTTCAGTGCATGGTTGTTCCATCTAACTTTAGTACCCAGGAATCATCTTTGTTTTGGTACTCCATCTCCTTCCCTACATGTATTATTTTAGCTGAGAACTGCCTCATAAAATGTAGACAAACGTGCAATCTCAAGGATGACATATTAAACTCAGAATCATGAATTTGAATGAATGAAACGTTTAGCATCCCAAGTACAAAGAAGTGCAAAATCTCTGCATCAATACGGAATGTTAAATTTTTGTTTGTGCTGATTAATTTGTAACGGTTTGATCAATTTTATCTACATCGATTTTTTTTTAAAAAAAACCTGCTCTTCCAAATACATTTTTCAATCACTATTGGCAAAAATAAAGGTAGGTAATAATCAAAACATATAATTTATACTGCCTTTTAACCAATTGCCAATTCTGAGTTTCCTTTTCTATGCACTGTATGTTGCTTCTTGAGCAGCTACTTTCTATTCTGCTATTTCTGGAACTATTCAATGTTCTGCTTAGGACTAATATGCCATTCAAGCTGTCAGCAAGTGTCCCAGTTGAATTCAGCAGGAGTTTTATAAAATGAATCCCCTGTGAATACCAAAAAAAAAAAAAAAAGCCCCAACAACCCTGAATACATCACAAGGACTGGTAGCCATAGAACATTGGAAGGGTTGCTTTGAATAGATTAATAATGTGTAAGTGGAAATATATTTTCTCATAGCGTTTTCCTTGTCTATTTTGTCAACTTTGTGATACAAGCTTGTTGAAACTAGATATTTGTGTAGCAACTATGCGTGTTATTAGATGCATATTTTTTCCATGCTTCTCTGTACATGGCAACAGCTGGCTATCCTTCTCTGGGTTCTGTAGCTAAGCAGGTCTGAGCCTGATTAAAATTTGGAGAGTGAAGTCCCAGAAGGAAGCAAACTCTTATCATACTATTGCTAGGAAAACCGAGTCAATATGTCCATTTAATTATTGTATTAGCTGCAACTAATATATTCAAGACATATATTTCTTTCAGGTTGCATTCATGGCATAAATTTAGAATCATAATTTAGAAATGGGTTGCTATAAAAACTCTTCATTTCAAATCTTCTGGATTATACTGTTCTTAATGCATGCATTTTGCTACTCCAGACAAATAGATCAAAACGTTCCAAAGAGATAAGTTTTCTGTGTTTGGGTTAATACCTCTAATAATGGAAATTGGAGCGCATTAAAATTCGTAACAACCTATGCATTCAAAACAGCATTCTAACAGTTCTAACCTTAGAGTGCTAACCTTCCCTTCACTATATCTTATTTTTTTCAGATTCAGTATTCAGCACTAATCCTCCTAGGTAGTTTTTCTCAAATGTAGGAATTTTAAGATGTGCAGACTTCAATTTCCAGAATTCCACTGGCCAGCATGTTCTTACAGCACGTCTTAAAGTTCCCAAGGCTGAGAAACATTTCTCCTAGGTGTAAAATATCTGTTGGATTCCCATGGTAGCCATATGAAGCCTCCATATGAATCAACTGATCTAGGAACTTGTGTAATTGTTCCAATTTCATACCATGTGGCCCTATGTAATTTCATTTAGCCATAATTACCTTGATATATTTGTGTAAGAGAAAGAGTGCACAATTGTTTGGCAGTAGACTTTTTCAAACCTCTACAGTTGACTAAAAGGTCCAGTTGGGCAAATGTAATTAGGCTCCAGGAGAACCAAATAAATCTCTGCATTAGTTAGAAAGCAGATAATTACTTTGGCCACCTGCAGTGATCTTAAGAACTTCACTGTTTATATTTTTCACTGCCAGCCTCAAACAAAAATAATGCAAATGCCTAGTTATAAAGGAATAGTATTAGTTTGCAAATATATTTTTGGGATCATTGGTTGATGGCAGCAAAAGGATTTTTACGGTTTGGTAATTATGCTCTAAAGATAATCTTCACAATTTTTGCTTTCCTAAGTTTTATTATAAGGGCAGAGCAGCTGTTGCTAATTGGTGAATAAACATGGCATTGCAACGACAGATGGACTTTTGAAATTAAAGGATAGTTCCTTGTTTTATCTAATTATCAGATTTGGTATGGTAAAAACAGCAGGCTGTCATTTGATTGACTTGGTCATGAAGTTTGTATCATTTGCTTCTTTTATCTACCATAACCACAAAAAGAAACACTGCACAAAAATTCTACTGTATAACAAGTAAAACAGATTATTTAGAGAGTAGAATTTTGGAGTGGTGGAGAATAATTGAAAACTGGAACTGATGTCTACATAATGCAGCAATACTTTTTAGAATGTTTGTCCATCAGCATTAAAAGGGGACACACATTGTGCATTTCATCGGGCAGCAAAGTATCTTGAGCCAAGATTTTTGAGATTGGAATTATATGCTTGGAAGCCATAAAAGCTCTCCAGCTGTTTGCCTTTACATACAGCCCAATAATGAAGAGGAAATTTGCAAGACAAAATTTATAAAATACTTTATGAAATGGTCCATTTGAGTGCTGTGCTCAGTCTTAGTGCTTTATCTATTGACCTAAAAGCTGGTTTTCCTCTGTGATTCCACCTGTCAATCTCTTCTTCTGGCTTCAGCTGGGACCCTAAAATCAAATCTTCACTAGAAGGGGGGCTTAAAGAAGGAAAGTTGATTGTAAGACACCTCTTCCACTTAAGTCCTCAATATGATGAGAGTAATGTTAGTCTCTGACCCCACTGATCCCAGATAAATATTAGACTAACTTCTGGTATGTTGACATGTCTTTCCCGTTTTAGAATTCTTTTTATTGGGATAAAATTGAAGCAGCTGAACCAGAATGGTTCAGCTATAAAACCTATGCTGGGATTATGGCACACTGTTGCTTAAATACAGTGATAATTTGTAGTATCTAAGCATAGTGAACTAATTGTGTAATTGTCACTGACATCTAGATACCATAGGATATACCGTTCACACATAATCTGGCCAATTCTTTCTCACAAGCTATTTAAAAGAAAGCAAAAAGCTGTTTTTCATTCCCAATAAATGGGAAATGAGACCATAGTGGAGTCAAGGGGTCAAACTAAGAATTGACATATTAATTCTGGATAAAAATCAATCACACTGAGCAATATTTGAAATATTTTCTAAGGCAAATAGTAGTTAGATAAGAGACTTTTGATGGGAAACGTAGAAGTCTATCTGAATCTCTGGTCACCATTTATTCCTTCAAAATACAAATAGTGCTAAAATTACAAGCATGCTATGGAAAGAATATGGGTAACATGGAAGGTATTTCAGCTTTAAATGTACATGGTGATAATTGAGATACCATATGCCTAGAGATAGACTAATACATTTTGAGTTAAACTGTACTTTGGGTGATATTTAATGCAATTTGATACGCTTCCCCCTAGAACTTAACTATCCTACTATATGCTCTGTAATTTATTGTTTATTTTAGTCCAAAGATTAAAAGAAATGTATTATCTTTGACTATGCAGAAAAATATCTGGAAAGATCCTTTAAGCGATTGTCCCCACCTGCAGCCTAATGGGAAATGAACTGTGATAGTTTAAACATATGTTTACCTGCTGTGCAGTTGACTTAAAGTCCTTTAAACAAACATCTTAATATCACACATCCTTTTCTTTGTTTCTAACCTCCACAACTGTTTTAAGAAACATATTATCACTAAATTTAATATTCAACCATCTGTAGTTGTGCGTTGGAATTCCCGAAGGTTATGATATTGTGAGACTTCAATCTTCTTTCTTTGGAGGTGGCTCAGGAATTCATGGTCACCATGCTGCAGACCTAACACAAACCTTGGTAACTGTCACATATTACACCTCTTTTTTTTAATCTCAAGGTAATGGTGAGGTGATCTGAACTGGGGAGTGTTGCCATTGCTCCATGTTGGATTACTCCTTGTTAGCCTTGGAGTTCCCAGTGGCTCTAACCCCTGCTACAGGGAATAAAACTAATTTGATCAGTCTGCCGCAGGCAACCCATTGGATCAGTGGTGAAACCCAATTCTTTTTACTACTGGTTCTGTGGGGGTGGCTTGTTGGGTGTGGTGTGGCTTGGTGGGCGTGGCTTGGTGGGCATGGCAGGGAAGGATACTGCAAAATCTCCATTCCCACCCCACTCTGGGGCCAGCCAGAGGTGGCATTTGCCAGTTCTCCAAATTACTCAAAATTTCTGCTACTGGTTCTCCAGAACCTGTCACAACCTGCTGGATTTCACCCCTGCATTGGATCCTATTGGGTTCAATAGAGACCCTGGGGCTGTCCCTGAAGTTCTGATAAATGGTTTGACCAAAGCCATACTTGCTGCATGGAACGGAAGGTGAACTTGAATTGTCTTTATGGATGTATGTGGACCACAGAGAAAACCAGGTGGTGAAGAAGCGTAAGTAATACCTAGAGTGCTGCTCTCAGAAAATGAACAATGTACTTGATTGAACAAGGTAAGAGCCTTTCTTAAGGATTACCTTCCAATGATAAAAGAGACGCAATGCCTACTTTTAGATCAGGAGGCCCTACTCACAGCCACTCATGTCTTACAGTAGTTATCTCCTGTTTAAACTATTATAATGCACTCTGCATAGAAAGCATTTGGAATCTGCAACTGGTCCAGAATTAGGCAGTGCAGGCCTTTTGGGCTTGTCATAATGTGCTCATGTAACCTCACTGGTTGGCAAGCTGCACTGTCTCCCAGTAAATTCCTTTATAGGTTATTGCTTATAAAGTCCTACCTGGTATAGAACCAGATTACTTGTAGATCCTCTTATCTCGAACTGTGTTTACTTACCCCACCAGATCTGAGAGGTGGCCAAGCTCCATGGTCCTTCTGTTAAACAGTGCTATCTTGTGGAACTCATGGATATGACTTCTTGGTTGCATGAGCCTCAGGGGTATGAACATACCCCTGAGATCTGCATGGTCCTGGCCCTATTGGCCCTTTGTAGGGTTTAAAGACCTGGCTTTTCCTATAAGAACCGAAGCTGGATTGTTAGACAAGCCCAGTTTGGTTTCGTTATTTGGTGTTTGCTGTTTCATACTGACCTGTAAGACAAAAGACAGTTATTGGACTTCTGGTATGTTATATATTGCCTATTTAATTCTTTCTAATTACTTGGATTATTGTCTTTGTTAGCAGCCCAGAGTGACAAGATTGGCCATATAGACTGTTTAAATGAAATAAACTAATTGGGTTTCATTGGACAAAGATATAGTGACTATTAGTAAAATGAGAATTTAATCTAGAAAAAGAAGAAAACATAAGAAAGAATCTTAAGATTGCTCCACCTTGACTCCTTTTGGTATAAGAGGGAGAGGAGGAGATGTATTGTCAGCTTTTCAAAATTCAGTTATTAAAGCCTGGTTATAGAAAATAAAGTTGTACAGTAATAGCTCTTATAGTGTCTATTTCCTCACCTGGCCTACCTCAAAGGTTTGACAGTATAGACTGTAAAATCATCATCATCATCATCATCATCATCATCATTTCCATAATACTTTTGTCAAAGGGATATCCATTTTTTCATTGTGCAGAGTGCATTTTTTCCATTGAAAATTCAAGATCATTACAGAGTATCAAATGACAGTCATTTGCAGAATTAAGTTCTGAGAATAATTTTGAGTCTATTAAATGTATACACTCAGGTTTCTAGGACAAATGACAGCATTCATCTGTTCTATGACTCTAGCTCTGAAATGCCCCATTACATATTCCTCCTGACTATGGAGTAGTTTTATAGTCTCTTATAATAAATTAGTAGGATCCTCTTGTTTCATTTTGTCAGAGACCTTTATAAATAAGATATGATAAAAATGATTTATGTAAACAGAAAATAATAACTTCTGCACTGATTTTTTATCCTTGTTTTAAAATGTTCATGTTTAAACATGCTAATTTTGTCTAATTATTGCTATTAGGTTGTATTTACCAATTAGGCTAAGCCATAGTTGAATAAACTACACTTGTCTTGTTTCATAAGACATAAATGATAATTGCCAAACTCCAAAGATTGCTTTTGGCACTGATATTTAACCCAAAATAAAGCAAACCAATTATGGAGTATCAAATTGTATGAGCTACTGTAAGTATTATTATTTCACACTACTAGATATTTATGAGTTGGTTGTAATGTTCTGTTAATAGGGAAATGCTGATTTTTTAATACACATATTCATGTGCTGATTAACTGAGAAGGAATCAAAACTCAACTCCACTTTCAAATTAAACATCTTAGAAACAACATACACCTTTTCTTTGATCACAAAATACACAAATGATGAATTTGTCCAATTTACAACCTGACCAAATGTAATTAGGTTTTTAAAATAGCTTTGCAAATTGACTTGCTTTTCCACTTCATGCTTGTGATAAGTAATAATTGTAACTACAGGTATCTTTATTAAAGTTTTTCTGAACAGTATGTTCCTCATCGTTCAACATCACAAACATAAGCAGAATTTTATCACCCTCCAGTCAGGACCTTGGTAAATGCAAGTGTCTCAACAAAGGCTTGGCACAAAGTATTCTACTTTGCAGTCATTGCCACTTGTCTGATTATCACAGAGAACAGTGAAGTTTGAAGCTTGATGCTTGATTTGGCTCTGAGCTAGGCTGAACTTTACAGTTGAACTTTTCTTATTGTCAAGTCTAACCATCAGATTTCAAAACCTGAAAATCTACCAGGATTTCTTCCCTTTTGGCATTTATATATTTGATTTATTAGATTTAACTTGGGCAACTTAACAATGTCAATAAACATGAAAACAAGGAATTTAAAATGGAATGTAATATAAAATATAATATAGTTTCCAAACGTTAAAAACCAGATAATGGAATAATGTAAATAACAATAAAAGGAGCAATCAAGGCCAACCAACATATAGATAGCCACTGAAGGCAGATCCATCTTGATCATGAACTCCTGAGCTGTCCATGAATCTGTGCCTAAGGAAGGCACATTAAGGTCCACAGTACCATTAGTTGGGATATTCCAGATATGGCTTCAAGGGACTCACGTATTGAAGCCACTAAACAGCCGGGAGGTTGCTATAGTGGCAGCGGTCCAATCTAATCCATACAACCTCAACAGCAGAGGCTCACAACTGACTACCTGTGGAATGCTGCATCTTAAAGCTTACAAGATCTCTCCATTAATTATAGCCACCCCACTGTTCCTGCTCTGGGTCATGGCTGGTGCCATACTTGAAACTCAGGTGGCCCCATTTCCAAGAGGGGGATTTCCTGTGGTGAGAGTGGATACCACCGGTCTTGGTAATACAAGCCAAGTCAGGCCTGTCATCATGATGGTGGAAAGCAGAATAGAGATAAAACATTAAGTACACCTTTCCTGAGTGTATCTCTTTCTCCCAGCATCTTTCCTCCTGTCCATCACTATAAAATTCAGCTATCATTAGCTGTGTGTTGGAATTCCCAAAGGTTATGATATTGCGAGACTTTAATCTTCCTTTCTTGGAGGTGGCTCAGGAGTTCTTGGTCACCATGCTGTGAACCTAACACAAATCTTGGTAACTGTGACATGTTATACCTTTTTAATATATATATATATATATCTCATGGTAATGGTGAGATTATCTGAATTGAGGAGTGTTACCATTGCTCCATGTTAGCCTTGGAGTTCTCTACTTCCCATCCCGCTTGCATGCTTCTGGACAGTTTACAAAAAAAACAGTAAAATCATATAAAAGCTATTTAAAAACAAAGTTAAAAAACCGGATGAAAACAAAGTTAAAAGGAACAATCGCAAGAGTTAAAATGCAAAGGAAACATCTTCAGCCCACCAATCACCTCCAGGATTGCACAACACTTTTGGATCTTCCAGCCCAATTGGCAAAGCCAGATCTTAACACTGTTCTGGAATGCCATGTGTAAAGGATCTGAAAGAACTGAGGTTTGGGTTCCAGGAAAACAAGTTCTAGATTCTGATAAAAGGGTGTGAGCATACTGATAACGCAAAATATCTATGCTGTTTTAGTACAGCCATAATTCTATACAATGCCTTTTTTTTAACTAGATCTTTCTATCCAAAGGAATGAATGCCACAGTAACTGAGTTCTTAGTTTGGAGATCAATTCTCCTTTGCTGCTTCATTTCCTGTCTAATTTAAGAAAGTAACTGAGATCTTTACAAGCACATTTAATTCTCTTTGTTTAGATGTTGCCATATTCTCAAGGCTCAAAGCTACAGTGACTGGCAAGAGGTTTTTTGGGGTTTTTTTTGGTCACAAATCATTCATAGATGGCAGTGCTTGCTTAAGCATGAAATAGATTGTGATCTTCAAAGCATAGACACAGCATTTCAGCAATGAACATAGAAGGTCTTTATTTTTGTTTTTTTGTGATTGGATATATCGCCCAAGCATACTACTTTTCTTGCTTCCAGGACACTTTTATACAGGGATCATTGAAGAATACAAGTCCTTGCCTGCAGCCTGAAATTGCAAAACAATATTTACTATACAATAAACATTATGTATGAAACTAGGCTAGGCCCTCAAAAACTATTACTTAACAGCACTCACAGGAAAGACAGGCACTGTATCTCTAAATCAAGCCATAGAGAAATAGAAAATCAAGCATTATTATGATCTATCTTTATAAATGAATGACGAGAAAGAAAAAGATACTTTGAAATAGAGGTATAGCAGAGCTAAAGATAAAAATATACTGTTAATTCCTCACTAATCGTTCTTTTGCCGGGGCAAACTTAATTCAGAGCAGAGCATATACCTTACATGCAAAAGAAACCAGTTTTATTCCCCAGCTTCTCCAGTTGAGAAAGATTTTCTGTCCACAAGTCCAAACTGGCAATAGTTAACTTAATAAAGTAGAAGTCTGACCCAGTATAAGGGATGTTTCTATATTGTATGATAGCTGGTAAAGTTACTGATCCCTCCCCAGGAGAATCTGACAGCAAATAAATCTGGCTCCTTGCTGTGCTTGTGTATTTGTGACAGTGTAGCTCAGGTCCTATGATTATCCAGTACACTGTTACTTTAAGAAACCAGTGTGTAAATTCTACCTTTTCGGAAGCTGCCATTATTGGAGAATGGCTATTCCCAACCATGCAGAACTTTCAACTTCCTTTAAATGTGTACTAGCTGGAGCAAAGCTATCACTGTTCGTCCTTTATTGTTTTAGGGAATATGTGTTATCCCCTTTATAATATTTATGTAATTTATGGAGAACCAGAAAGCTACTTTACATAAAATATCATCCTCAGCATTCTGTTATCCAGTTCCAATTTATCTCAAGGGAGTTGTAGCTAGTTCTACCACAGGGTCATACTCATACAGAATTGCAATAATATTATGGTGATAAATACTACAACGAAGTGTTGTATTATGACTACTTACTGGTAAATATAATTGCACCCAGACCACACACTGTTTGATGAAAATTGAATGTGACATAAATAATACAAATAAAATTTGTTAAAAAAAAGAAAATTGCAAACAGGAAATAATCCTATTTCCATGCTTGGACCTATTGTTGATTGAAGTCTATTTGGGTTGACTCATGTACAGCTTGCCTGTTATCATATGCAGCTTGAACTTTTCTCAGTTAAAAATGTCAACATCTTTTGCACAAAATTAGTATCAAAATGGAAACTGGAAAATGATTAAGCCTTTTAAATCAAAGTGTGTCCTCTGTATGCATTTCCTGAAAATGTTAGGTAACAACTGTCATTTTCAATTCACTTTCCTACAAATGAAATGTGATGCTCATAACAAAGGCAGTTTGTATATTTTCAGGGATGTTGATTAGATACCTGTTACAAGATGTCTGACTACTTTACTACTGATAAATGCTGTCACTGTCATAAAAAGGGAGATACTGACATTTAATTAGTGCTGAATAAAAAAGCACTGTAGACTTGTTACTAGACGCAGCTTCTCCTACATCCTCCTGAAACCTGGTACATTCCAGATGTGTTCACTGGGTTCTTTAAAATGCAATACCAATACATCTGGAGAATACTGGGTTGAGGAAGACTATTTCGGCATTTCTCTTCCTTGATTTGCTTAAAGGGAGAAATTGTATTGACTATTTTAAATGTTGAACACTGTATTGTCTTGTTAGTACATGAAATTTTGTTGAGCTTTGACCCAGGGTTAATTATAACATCTGCCATTGTATTATTTGGTCTACCTTATATTCTGGTCCCTATTGTTTGTCTATCACAAACTCACATAGCTGGAAATTTTCTGGATAATTTTGGGATAATCCATTTCTGATAATTATACCACTTTCACAGGGCTCTCAATGTTATTTTTAGCATCTCATTATATGGAGATGTTGATACTTTTATCAGTTTCCTACAATTATATGTGCCACCATAATTGTTACAATATCTAATTTGTAATACCTTTATGAAATAAAATCCATTTCCATGGATCACCATACCTCCTAATCGTACATATGAACATTGGTTATTATATAGGCAGTTATGTAAATCTGTTTGGGAGTCAAGACAAAACTGAACACAACGTTAGTGTGGGTCAAGGTTCCTGGCAACTTTGTAAGTGAAAACAAACTGATTTATGCTACTTTAATTTCAGCTGCTACATAGACAGTTGAATAGAGAACTGATAATAGGTATTTCTCTTGCACCTAGTACAGAGGTGCAGATTGGATCCTGCAAAAAAATCCAGAAGCTTGCAAAGGATATGTGGTTCTCATCAGGGGTGAAATTCACTTACCTTCCCTACTGGTGCGCAAATGTGCACATGCCATCATCCGCACATGTGCAAAGCCTTCTGCACATGCGCAGAGGCTGAAAATTGTTGCAAAAAAGGGCTGTCTTGACGTCCGCACGGGTGGGCAGGGCTTTGTGCAGTCAGCCCTACTGTATTGCGTGATCCGGTAGGAACCGGCTGAATTTCACCCCTGGTTCTCATGTTGCTGCTGATAAAATAGAAAGTGACCTGTGATAGAGATTGACTCTTTATACACTATAAGTCAAGATAAGGTGGCAAGCTTAATGTTTCCAGCCAGTGTCAGTGCTGTACTATTTTGTTGGTCTCCAATTGCTGCTTTGCCTGCAATTTTCTTCTAGAGATCAGTGTTGGCAGCACTGACGATGGGAAACTGTATGAAATTACCATTGCAGTTAATGCTATCAGAAAACACAGGGCCCGGCAGTCCACAGAGAGTTGTCATAGCACAGAGCTTGAAGATAGGGAAATGTTTTGCAAACTGCTCTGAAGCCACAAAGAATGGTGTGTGTGTGTGTGTGTGTGTGTGTGTGTGTGTGTGTGTGTGTAAGATGGTTGCAGAAAAGAAATTGAGCACATTAACCATTGGGTGTAAGAAAAAAAATCCTCCCTGTTGTAAACTGGTCCATTCAAAATGTGAATTTAAACTGTCTACAACACACCTTTGATTGTTAATCCCGTTTAGCTAATTTAGTAGCTTCATGTGGAGCTTAATCCTTGCTATTACTTTTCAAGCTCTTAACTGCTTTCATTTATCTATGGCACTAAAGCGATATTTGCTTTCTTTACAGCAATCATAATTAACTGTTTTCAATGGTGGTTTTTTTTTAAAAAAAGATGCAGAGAAAATATTGTTATTTAGAAGAACAAACTACTGATCCAAATTGGGCTTTTGAAAATTAAATACTAAAGCTGAACTGGGTGGGGGTGGTATTTTATATACCCTATGTTCTCAACTATATTGTAGCCCTAGACCCTTCTCTGATCATGCCCTGAAACTGGGTGACACTTCATTGCTGTTTTTTGACGTTGAGATTTCTCACCAGTAATGTAGATGGAATTTTCTGTCACTTGATGTAAAACATTTAAAACAGTTTTTTAATATTTAGAGTGTCTATGGAGATTTTCAATCGTCCAGGTCATGGTTGTCCCAAAGGTGCTTTTTTTTTTCCAACTGGACTTCTTGTTGTTTTTTTCTCTGAAGACATTTCCCTTCTCACCCAAAGAAGCTTCTTCACCTATGACTGGATGGTGGGGAATGGAAGGATTTATACTCCTTGCAGACAGCTGGTCATTTGCCTTCTTTTAGAGAGTCGTTGAGGCTACTTGAAGGTTTTTCTGTGTCATCAGGGTCAAAGGTTTCTTTAGAGGAAACTCTAAAGTAGTGTTTCTCAACCTTGGAAGCTTGAAGATGGGTGGACTTCAGCTCCCAGAATCCCCCAGCCAGCACTGCTCTAAAGAAATGAAACCTTGGAAGCAGCACATAGCCGAGGATAATATTGAATTTCACAATTCCAGCCATTTGTAACATGCATGGTTTTGGGGTTTGGTTTTTTTTGCATTTTCATCTTACTCAATACAACATTTCCTCCGCTTCCCATCCCAAAAGATTGAATACACTTTCTAGCAACGCCCCAAATCCCCAATCCCCAAATAAAACTATTTATGCAACTGCCAGGAGCATGATGCTGTTAAGACATGGATGATGGGAATTGTAGCCATGGTCTTGATGTGCTGTACTGTACTAAGGCCTCCTTTGTTTGTGCTTACAACCTAGGTGGCTGCCAATAAAAACGAATCTTGCAGGAGACATGCCTTTGGGTAAGAGTGCTGACATAATTAATAATGCCAAGGTCTAGTTGGTTGATGCCAGATGGCAAGCTTAGGTTCAGTTGTTTCCAGCCAACTTCTAGGTCAAATTTTAGTCCTTTGCTAAAATTGAAAGGTGATATCATAGCAGTGTTTTTCAAACTTTGCCACTTTTAGACAGCATGCTGGTTGTGGAATTCTGGGAGTTGAAGTCCACATGCCTTAAAATTGTATAAACACTGATATAGAGAGAGCAAGAGGATGCTCTCTATCACTCAGGCTCTTTGTAAGTACAAAATACATATGCCTAGGGTCAGCTTGTATCTTCAGGAAGTTCTCAAATGTGTAGAACCCACAGGGAAGTTTCATGTTATCTGTGGAAATTCATACTTTTTGGTTATGAAAGCTTCTCATTTGATTAGAAACACTCTTGTTTGTTCTGAAGTTTACTTTCTGAGCAAAGATAACTATTTTTATTTTTGATTAATTATTTTGCAGTCTCGTCACTGCCTCCACTGGCTCCCATTGCTTCTTTCAAAGGATATGTAGCCTTAGCAGGTGGCAATTCCTAACAAACCTAAGCTAAGCAGTACCAGCCCTGGTTGATACTTCAAAAACAGGAAATTTCAGAGCTGTAGGTTGAACTGAGAAATTGAAAAAGGATCCTTGAAAATGGGAGTGGCAAACTGCTTGTTGCTAAGCAAACAAACAGACAAACAAAAAACCCCAACCACTACACAGATAGGTTCACATAGACACCAGGAGGTGAGTTTGAAAGTCTTTGCTACATAAGTCTGTCTGAGCTGGATTAAGTCATCTGGAGGAGCTTAATATCTGTTGGATCCTTTGTTTGATTGGCAAACAGCAGATTTTATTGCATTTTCATGTGCATTTTCATAGCTGTGAGAACAGTCAATATTTATCATGTTTACAATTGCTTTTTAAAAATCTCCCTTGAAAGGTTTTCCAAAGCAATCTGTCAGCTACTTTTCCCCCAGTGACATTTATCTAACCCAATGTTTCTCAAACCTGGCAACTTTAAGAGATGTGGATTTTAAGAATTCCCCAGCCACGGGAAATGCCATCAGGGAAAAGGATGGCTGGGGAATTGTTGGCATTGAAGTCCACACATCTTAAAGTTGCCAAGTTTGAGAAATATCTATCTAACCCTTCCACCCACCATCCCAAAGCACCAGACTCACTTACTCCCCTTTTCTCTATCTGCAAGTGCTTGGAATGTGTCGAAGACAACTCAATTTGTGCATCAATGTATAATTCAGGTGCTTCTAAAATAATCCCACAATGTACTGCTGGCATACAGAATGAAAAAGTATATAATTCTTCATAATCTCATGTGGAATAAATACAAATAGCTGTTTACTTGTTTTCAACAGAATAGGAATGCATTTCCTATGCCATAAACTTTTAGAAGTTTTTTGTTTTGTGTAAATTATTGTTTCAATGGTTTTTAATTGAAGTGCATAATATGGGATTTTCTAAAACTAAGTCATTTGGTAAACAAACAGCACTCCCTCAATTTGATGTAGGATGGATCCATAGGAGTCTAATTAAAAAGTTCATTGGAGAAAGGAAAAAGAGAGCTGGCAATACCACTGAGAAGGACAACAGACAGCAAAAGCTGAGAATGGCAATGAAAATCCTCTGTGCAGAGCAGAGGTGGAGAACTATGGACCCTTTATGGCTTGTGGACTTCAACTCCCAGAATGGCTCAGGAATTCTGGGAGTTGAGGTCCACAGGTCATAAAAGGCAGGGGTGAAATCTACTTACCTTCCTTACTGGTTCAGAAGCGCATGTGCCACATGCACGCACCTGCTTTGCTCTCTTGCGCACATGCACATCACATGTGCATGCAAACCTGTGCATGTGCAAAACCTTCTGTGCATGTGCAGAAAGTAAAAAACACATTACTTCCTGGTTAAAACCAGAAAGTAATGCCACCCTGGCGGGTGGGCAGAACTTTACTCCGCCATCGCTACAGGATCACCGAACCACCGGCCAAGATCGCTACCGGGTCGGGTGATCCGGTCCGATCCGGGAGCATTTCACCCGTGATAAAAGGGCCATAGCTCCCCACCCTTGCTGTAGAGCTATACTGAGATTCCTTCCACCATGAATGTGATAAAATTGCACACTGAAGTAGAGCAGGGGTAATTGCTTTGAGAAGTAGGAAGGGTTGCCAAAGGACAAGGTAGACATAATGTAGTCACCAATTTTATCAGGTATGGCATCATGAAGGGCAACCAGAACAAACAGGGAGCTTAAAATAAAGCCATTTATCTGGACATGCAGTTCAGCAAGAAACTGTGAAATTTTCACTTAGTACTGGGAAATACAAGAATTGGATGCCATTGAAGAAAGATCACACCTATACCAAATTTCACACTATTATCTGGTGAGTGACCTTTGTCAGGACATAGATAGGTCAATGCATTCCTCTTAATGCCTCTCAGTAGCATTCAGAGGCACTGGCTGTGGCATTCTCTTGGCCCACTTATCAGGGACGGGAGTGGTGGTTCTGCCTCTACCTGAGAGGAGAATACCAGTTGGTGCTGCATTGGTTCCTGGTTACTTCCAAGAACCAATGCAGCAAAGTTGCTCAGGGTTCTTCCCTATATTTTTTAAAATATCAATTTAATGAAATTACTAATGGGGGTTATTTGCTGACTGGGGTGAGATTCTCTGATGTAGAGATGACACCCAGTTGTACCTTATTATGCTGAGCTAAGTTGGAAATGTCATGAATGTTATGAAACAGTGCATGGAGGGTCTGAGAATCTGGATGGGGTGAAACAAGTTTAGTTTTCAACAAGAAGCACTTTGTCCATCAACAAAGGACTGTGGTGCCCAAACAACAGCAGCTATTGTTGTCACTCTCCTTGAAAGAGTCAGTTTGTGATTTGTGAATCTTCCTGGATTTATGACTCCTGTTTAAACAGTAGATGAAAGCTGGTATGGGGCATGTTTACCCAGCTTCATGGCCATATTTAGACTAGGATGCCCTGACAATAATAACTCAAACCCTAATAACCGCTTGCCTGAACTAAAGCAACATGTAGATGGGGTTGTCTTTGGAAATGACCAGAAGCTCCTATACTCAATTTAAACTACGGGTTATTACCAATAGTCATAAGTGCCAATCTGGGAGGGTCTTGTGAGTGTTCCCTGCCTTTCTGAGGAACATATATTATGGACAGATCTTTTCAGTAGTAGTCTCCAGTTTTCTAGACTACTTATGCAGCTCATATCCATTATGTCCCTCACCATATTGTTAGAATGCAGCATTGCAGGCTAACTCTGCCCACATACCAGGAGTTCAATCCTGACTGGCTCAAAGTTGAGTCAGCCTTATATCTTAGGTCAGTAAAATGAGGTCCCAGATTGTTGGGGGCAGTATGCTGACATTGTAAACCACCCAGAGAATGTAAAGCACTGCGGGGTGGTATATACTTCTAAATGCTATTGCTATATTGATTTTTAATTGAAAAGGAAATGTAATAGTGGTGGTTGGTTTAATTGTACTATTTATTCTTTATCATTCAGAGTAGACTGGGAATGGAGCAGTCTAGCAATTTTAATAAGTAACTTAAGAACTTGTATTACTTTCAAATTAATCAGACAAAATGGATGAATATCACCAAGTGATTTAAGAGCATAAAAAAGGCATGTTAGAAGTCTGAAACCAACGTTCAGACCTCCAGCTGTAAGACTGTAGCATATTGCTCTATATAATCAATTGAGGCTTTTGCTCTGTTCACTTGCAAGTGTAAGAGAACAATTGATTTAATTGCACATAAAATGCTGTGTTATTTGCAATAATATTTACAAGATTGCTGCCTACTTTTCAACAAAAGGAATAGGAAGCCATACAGCTTTTCAGCATCCATATTTGTAAATTCTTTTTAATTTCCTTGGACACAACATTATGAAGACAAAAGAAGGATGCTTATTTGAACTTGTACTGTTGTATCAAGAGCTGGGTTTTCTATTTCCTTCCTTGTTATCATCAGATTCTGGTTTTAGCTTTTGAGTCAAACCTCTGACTTACATAACAATATGACTTTCCTGCATTTGCTTTCTGTCGTACTGACTTACTACATGCAGCACAGCCCATTTACAAATTGCCTAAGTCTACTTAGAGTTGTAATTGCATTCGCAAATAATAGCCAATTTGAGCACAATCCTTTTTGGTTGTATTATGCAATATCAAGAATTCTGTGAATCACCATAACGATTCTGTAGCTCAAACATTACTTTCGCAAATGAGACGTCTCGCCTGTACAATGGTGATATGACAGCACCATTATTTTGTATGTTTATCTATCTCATAAGTTGTCCCATAAGTTGCAGTTGCATTAAGCTGCAATCAGAAACAAGAACTTGTCTGTAAGTCTTTCAGAAGATGCATTAAGTATATCTTGTAAACAAAACCTGATGTATATTTCACCTGCTTTTTTTTATTGGCAGCTAATCACATTTGACTGTCCTAGAAATTTTTTTGGGTTTCTAACAAAATATCCCAGGGCTGTTTGATCTTATGAAACACTAGGGGAAAAGATATGATTTGGTATATTGTCTAGAACACAGTTGTCTTTCCAACAGCCTGACCAGTATATTTGTTCACATTTAGTGCTTTTTTGATTCAAGCTTTTTAGTTTTTAAAATTCAAATGCCATTTTGATTCAATGGCACAAGCAAGCCTCTGAAGCCATATATCAGGGGTGGGTTCTAATTTTTTTTACTACCGGTTCTGTGCGTGGGGCTTATTTTGTGGGCGTGGTTTGATGGTCATGTGACAATTCTTTAGGATTTAGCAGAGGTACTGGTCTACCAGGCTTTTAACTGCTTACAGAGCCATACCGGTCTACCTATTTGTTTTTGGAGCATTCCAGTCTACCCATTTGTTTTTGGAGCACGCTGGTCTACCACCACACTGCCTTTTCTTGCTGATCAGCTGTAGGGCGGCCCTTTGAACCACCATGGCAAGAGTTTAAACAGTTTTTTTCCTTCTAGCTGATCAGCTGGGACTTGGGAGGCAGCGAATAGACTGGGGATGGGGCCAGGCAGAGGTGGTATTTACCAGTTCTCCGAACTACTCAAAATTTCCACTACTGGTTCACAAGAACCGGGGAGAACCGGTAGCAACCCACCACTGCCATATATCCTAATCCATTTTATTGGCTATTGTACTTGGAACAATTCCACTCATCTCAAGGAATCCATTGCTTATAAGTATCAGGAGTTTTGTTTGCATGGGAAAACTTCTGTGCCTACAAGAAGAACTAGATTGCCTTTACTATTTTCAGCAATATAGCAACCAATTACATTCTGCATTTAACTAAAAAGGTGTCTTCTTTTAAAAATCTAGGTTCCTTTCCCTTTTTCCTTGTTATGGAGAAGTGACAGGTCTTGATGTATATGCAATGTGAGAGCTGTCTTCAATTATTGCCTATCTGCAATGATAGCACTATAGCCGGCATTTATTAATTCTTGTGAAATTTGTTCTGATTTGCTAAGGACATGTGAAATGCAGAGATGGATCACATCAAAAGTCCATTTTATTTAGCTTTCTGAATCCTTTTCAGCTGATTCTGTGCCTTTGGGATGTTCACAAGCAGAGTACAAAAACAATAGCAGTCACAAAGGAATTAGTGTTTAGGAGCATACTATTTCCAACTCTTGGATTTTAAGCTACATACTGTAACACAAGCAACATGGGAGTTAAGGTCCCGGGGTAGAAACTGGGAAGCTGAGAGTTCTAGTTCCTCCTTAGGCACAAAGCCAACTGGGTGACCTTGGGTCAGTCACTCTGTCTCAGACTCAGGAAGGAAGCAATGACAAACTGCTTCCAAAAATCTTGCCAAGGAAACTATAAGGACAGGTTCTAGCAGTTGCCAGGCATCAATGCTAACTTGAAGGTCCAATTTGTCTCCTCACATTTGCAAATCAGTAGGGAAGGTAAGTGAATCCCACCTCTGGAATGCAGTATTGCTGTTGCTAAGCAATACAGTCACACTTTTTGGCCTCATTAGTTACGAATGGAAATTCTTGTTCCAATTAACATAAATTAAGTTGTATATTGACCACTTCCTGTATGTTCAAGTTTTATAAAAACCCCAAATAAGGAGTATTCTTTGTAAATATGCTGCTTTCGTTATTCCAAAATAAAGTCCACACTTTTTAAAGAAAATAAACTTAGTAAAAATACAGTAATAATCTTAAATTATATGTTTTAATATTTAAACACATTAATATGTGTTTAATACCGTCTACGTTTAATCAGTTTCTCAACTTTAAAATACAGTATACGTATCATCTTGTTACCATTATATTATATTAGGAAAGGTTTTTATATTAAAAAAGTGCAAAGGTATGATGATACCTCAAATTTATATTACTGCCTTCTACTAGTACAATAATTTTGATTTTTAAAATATGTTGATATAGACTTTCTGGAAGAACCTCATCTGTGTGTCTTGGAAAACTAAATTGCCCCTCTCAACCTCTCCACACAAGCAATATTCAGTGCTAATTAGTAATTTCACAGAAGTGAAGGCCTCATTTTGGGATTCTGCCCTTTTTAACAGTGGCGTGAGCTGGATTTTTAGACAGTTGATGTTTTACTTTATATTTTTCTCCACGTAAAGCCCTCCTTGTCCTGGTGAATTATGAATCAAGACATGCTGTATAGCAAACAGTATGAAGCATTTTTGTTTCTTGACTCAACCAGTGATGCTATTTTGCAGTTGTAATTTGACTAAGCTCAAGAGAATGCAATTATAAATTAAGAATTAAATTAATCAGTATTAATGTAGGCATTTGTCAAGGAACTATAGTTCAGCAACTCTGAATTTGTAAGAAAAAGATCTGTTTAGAACAGTGTTTCTCAACCTTGGTAGCTTGAAGATGGGTGGACTTCAACTCCCAGAATCCCCCAGCCA
>JANHZT010004553.1:0-11688 GCA_032468215.1 Stegonotus admiraltiensis | reverse complement strand
TGAGCCTGGTGAGATTTGAACTTGCAGTAATTGCAAGCAGCAGATGTTAATAACAGTGGTTTAGTCCACTGTACTACACTCTTCTCACTCTCATCTGCCATTTTTTAAATGCCTCCAAATTCCCTTCAGCAATTTTTAAAAGCCTCCAAATAAATGTATGATAAAGTATATATATTCTTATGGGAAATATCAAATAAAATTCTCTCCTTGCTTATACCCACCTTCATCGATCATTAGATTTGTAAGCGATGATGGAAGATTTTGTTAGAATGGTTTTCATTTCCTTTTAGATTTTAAAAAATTCTGCTGTTATTATTTTTTTAATAAATAACTCAAGGTGGCAGGCATATCTAATATTCCTTCTTCCTTCTATTTTCCCCACAACACAAGCCTCTGATGTGGGTTGGGCTGAGAGTGAATGACTTGCAATCACCCAGCCAGCTTTCATGTGTAAGGCAGGACTAGAACTCATCATCTCCTGGTACATTTTACTGCAAAGGGGAGTAGTCAAGGACATCTGGAGGAGGTTAGACAATGGTGGGCAGAGTCAAATGACAGAATGTACAATGTGACATTACAACTAAATTCTATCCCTTTCATATAGCCATCTCAATATCAAACTTATATACAAATGTTGTTGATCTTGCTCACCATTTAGATGAAATCTTTGCTTGCAAGGTGAAAACTTTACAAAGCTTATTATTTGTCTTAGCTCTAAGGTGGCTTCTCTTTTTCTCTCTATTTTGATGCTTCCTTTTCATTTAAATGCAAAACCTTTCTCCCAGTGCCCTTTGTTTCTTGTTGTTTGTTCTATATCCGATGTTCATTTGATTTGTGTCATTGGCTACAATAAAGGGAATACATGGGGGTGGCAAAGAACATTATATTCCATGGGTGTGTACCTTTACAAGCACAATATATTTCTGTTTTATAGAAAGAGACTTTTCTTTTGTAAATTACATATACCATTTTCTGCTGTGGTGTATAGTAAAGTACAAGGTCCTTAGAGAGTGGAAAATTGATAAGGAATCCCGATGAGAGAATTTTAGAACCTTCAATCCTAAAATGTTTGCTCATCTTATTAATACAATCTGGTTAAAACTGCTATTCGTACAAATAAAATATTAAAAATGTAGGAGGAAATACAAAGAATGCATATAAAAACTTTAATATGGGGAACTCTGGGAGTTGAAGTCAACAAATCTTAAAATCGATGATGTTGAGAAACACTGGCATAGAGAATGTGCCCATACCGGATCGGAAGCAGCCCTTTTCTCATGTTAGATCCAAATGCTTGTGGGTCCCTGCCCCTCACACAGAATGTATTTCAAATATTTATATTCATAGAGTGATAAATTCAAAAGACATCTTCTAGTTCAATCCCCACCCAAAGTAGCAATTCTCATCCCATTCCAAATGAACAGGTGTGCAAGCACAGAAAACCAATGTTGGAGCACTCATAACTCCAGGAGGCAGACTGTTCCACTTCTTATTAGTCAGGAAATTTCTCCTCCTTTCAACTTGGGATCTTCCTCTGATTCTTGTTTTATTTTCAGCTTCTATGGAAAATAGATCCACACCTTTTCCTTGTGAGAGTCCTTCAAGCTACTGGAGAACTACTATCAAGTCTCTGCTTAAAAGCAGTGGTGAAATCCAATTTTTTTTACTACCGGTTCTGTGGGCGTGGCTTGGTGGTTGTGGTGTGGCTTTGTGGGCGTGACAGGGGAAGGATGCTACAAAATCCCCATTCCCTTCCCACTCCTGAGGGAAGGATATTGCAAAATCTCCATTCCCACCCCACTCTGGGGCCAGCCAGAGGTGGCATTTGCTGGTTCTCCAAACTACTCAAAATTTCCACTACCGGTTCCCTGAACTACTTAAAATTTTCACTACCAGTTCTCCAGAACCTGTCAGAACCTGCTGGATTTCACCCCTGCTTAAAAGGGATATTTCTGAAATACTTTGTCCATTTCTGATCTCTGTACATAAAACTTACCATTTAAAAAAATGAGGAAGGCAACCTGTTAAAAACAAGCAGGTACTTCTTATACCAGTATAAGAAGTACCTGCATAAAGGGTATCATTTTACTTTTTGGGACTAGGAATCAATTTGAATATCAAGACGTGTTTGTTATGCTTTTATTTATATTATCTCCACAGAGTCCTCTCAAAATTCAAGATATCATTACCATTAATTAAAACCATGGCTGGTCTCATTTAGTCTTTCACATACTCCATCCATAAGCTTTATTAAATGCTTCTATTTATTTCAGTAACTCTGATGATTTACTTATAGATATTAAGCATAGAAAAATGGTGTCTAGAAGTTTATGCCAGTTATGTGGGACTCAGAATTGCTTCCCTGGTTATGTAGTGAATGGGAGGTTTGGGAATTGCCAGAATGGCATTTACCAATCACCTGGAAGACCTGCAATCCTCATAGCTTTGGTTGCAATCCCATTCTTACTGTGCTGTGGTGGAAATAGTGGAGACCATGTGAACCCCCCCCCTTTTATCCTGGACCAGTGTGGAATTTTAGATGTAGTGGCTGATGACTATTTCTTAACACCTGAGACTTCTTGCCAAAACATGAAAATAAAGGTGATGTATTGAGTGGCAAAAGAGGGAGGTAAAAGAAACAGAGGCAATATCAGATCAGAGTTTGCTCACTTTGACCAGATTACTACAGCTGCTGTGGCTTGTTGCTCTCCATACTTTGGCCTTGTTGGCACTGTTGTGTTGGAGTTGGACCTGGTGTTGTTAATCTGCCAACCATCTGGATTTTTAACTCACTGAAATTGGATGACACCAGGGTAAATGAGGAATGGTGGTTATATTTGATGGAACTTGCTAAAACCTCCAATGCTCAATCTCTTGAAGCAAGTCTGGGAGGTTGTTGGGTGTGGCTGTGAGGGGCAAGGGTGGTTGGAAGCTGGTGCAAGTATGAATTGCATGAGTGGGGTGCATGAGTTCCTTGGCTTGGAAGAGACAGCTGTGGGTACAATGGAACTGGATTAAAAAGTGAGCACAGACAGTACCATCAAAGTCATGACAGGTAGAGAAGGTATGACAGAATTTGAGGGTAAGCCGTAGTCAGAGATACTAGGGAGGCGGTTTGAAGACTATTCATCACAGTTGTGACCTGTGCTTGGTTTGGAAATACCTGAATATGGCTAAAATGGGAAACAAATAAAACATGGTTGCTGAGTTGATTCAGTAAAGATTTGTGAAATTAGATTAGATGAATGTACTTGTCAGCTAGACTGGTCTTAAGTGCATCAGGTAATCACACTTAGGTACACCCCCGAATGTTTTCATCCTAGGGGACCAGGTGTTGAATAGCCCCTTTTCAAGCTGCCTCACCCACGGTCCATTATATGCCAAATGTTTGAGGAGTCTGAGGGGTTAGAGGCAATGCATTAGTGCATTTAAAGTGAAAGGTATAAATAATGCATGCTGTGTAGCTATTTCCAACCACATAATAGCTTCAGTCTTTGCTACAATGTGATGCTTGTGCCAAGTGAAAGTGTCAGAGAGTAGCTGCAAGCTAAATGATATCCCCCTGAGGATGTTGGGGTGGGGAAGGGTAGAGGGGCGGATGGCTCATGGAGGCTACAACTGAACTTACGAATTTTCATATTTTTCTGCTCAACACATTTTAATTTTGAGATTTTAAACCATGCCACAGTTTCAGTGTAGAATCCACCGTTTATTGTCTGCATTAAAACTATTTTAATCTACAATGTAAATTATTTAATGATATTTCACCATTGAACTTCCATGTATGTATACTTTTCAGGGTGTATGAGCACACAAAACAATTTTAATGAATGCAACGTATCATAATAAATGTGCCATTATAAGACCATGGTCTCTGGATTCTGGACTTGGAAACTCTCTGTAAATCTAAAAGCTGTCAGGCTGGGCTCTGAAAATTGTATAAGGCTGTTGTTAACAAGCTCAGCTCCCAGGTCTGATATTAACCACCAGAGCTTCTATAGGAAATAAGAGAGTTGCATTTATTCATTCACCCTCAGGAGTTCTAGGATTCGGTGTATGTAGGAGAAAAATAACAGTCCCTGTTCATATGATTATACCTATGGGGTTGTGGGTTTTTCTCTACCACAAACTCCTGGAAATAAGTTATTGACTATTTGTTCCAAATGTTTTTGGGTTGTTTTTTTGCAATCCATTCCTGCCTTTATTTCTATATGCCATTTTATCTAATTGGTCCACTAGGATCTAAATATATCTTATATGAGCATTTCCCTCTTTTTCAACATTTTCTGTTATATGCCTTTGATGACTCTTTAAGCCCTTTTCCTTCCAGCTGTTTTTTTTTCTACTCAAGACTTTCATCTAGGCAGGATTTTTGGGGGCGTTGTTCTTTTGTTGTTGTTTAGCCTGATGTCATGTGGCATTTTAGGAACTCTCAGTACAAGAAAGCTATAAATAATCACAGTGTCATATGACACTAAATTCCATTAATGCATTTCCATAGAAAAAAATTTCATTCCAACATTTTTGTCCTCTTCTTTTTACCTTTCAGTTTTCTTACACTTTTCAGGGAACTTCAGAGTGGCCAGGAAGATACTCAGTATCTGATGGATGACTGATGATTTGGACCTAAAACTTAACAATTCCATCACATTGGTTCTTTTTTAAAAAAATTGTTCCATTATCCTGAATATGAAGAGAGGGATGCAGACCAATTTCTCAAGCAGTTTGATTCTATCAGTTTGGATTGGAATCACAAGGAAAGTTTCATATCCCTCAAGCATTGAATAAAGGCATTTTATTCAACAATACCCAGACAACCAGTCATTATTGTAGTATATCTTTGCTTAATTTATTTTAAACTTGCTTATTTTAAACTTCTTGCAGAGGAAATTTTCAAAATTCCATCATCATATGATTACCAAGCTATCCATATGCATGTGAACAGAAACAAGTTAGCCAACTGAGGATTTCATATTCCATGAAAATTGTCCCTTAATAAAACTGTCTGTTGGTTGCTAAGCCAGTTTTTTTTGGAAGAAGACTTACCTTTTTAAAATCTAAACTAGGTACCTCTTTTTATCTAAGTTACTTCCATTATGTATACTTTCCAATGAAAAGTTCCGGGATTAATCCATTACTTATGAAACAGAAACATATTTATCTTTGAGTATATGATTTGGATGAAGTGGCGACACAACAGTAGTACTAGTAGGTAATGTTTTAATTAATGAAGTCTCTAAGGTAAAAATATTTTGTCTCATCCTCTCAGAAGTACCAATTAGCTTCTCATTACAAAGGCAAAGAATTTTCTCTCAAAATATTACTTTGTGACAAGTAGTCAAGTACCCACATTAATGGATGGAACAGTATTGCTTTGGGCTAGGAATATTTTTTAAAGCCACAGAACTAGGTCCGCATGATGAAAATAGGAATTTTGTCATGCATTTTGAAATGGGTAAGAACAAAATGAGTGACGAATTCTAGTTAATTGCAATGTATTATGAAAACCCTGGATGGGAGACTAAGAAGTGAATATGCATTTATTTATTTATTTTAATTTAAAGATCACTGGTTGTTTCAGCTCTATGACATTCTGTACCAAAGGAATATATTATGTAACAAATATAGCAGCAAACTAGGGCCCTTCAATTTTTTACCAATTTATTGTGAAATAAGGTCTCATGGGTCATCAAAATTTATAAGCAGTAAGGATTAACACTAAATGATTGTCTATAGTAGTAAACATTTGTGTGTTCAGTTATTTTCTGAGGCAAACTAAGATCCTCATAATTTGTTCTTGGGAATCATGATAAATATATTTTCTATAACTATTTCAGCTATGAATTTTCATTTGTTCATATAATAATAGCATTGATGTAAATTCATGTACTCCAGTGGCCACAGCAATGGTTTTTTTAAATATATACTGTATATATATTGTCCTATTGTGTTGGATGTAATCCTCATGTGGAAACTTGTGTATTTTTAAAGAATAGGAAAACATCTTTTGAACTCAATATAAATAATCTGTGATACAGCAATCATATGTATCAGCTCAAAATGCAGGAATGGTTATCCTATTTTGTCATGTTTTCCCCCCCTCTACAGATTGTATTCCGGAAGATCAGTGATGTAAAACGAGAAGAAGAAGAGAGAATGAAAAGGAAGAATGAAGCCCCTTTGGTCTTGCCACCTGACCATCCAGTCCGTCGGCTTTTCCAAAGATTTCGGCAGCAGAAGGAAGCCCGACTAGCTGCAGAAAGAGGAGGCAGAGAGGACCTTGATGTTGAAAAGGGCAACATTTTAGGAGACCACTCTTCCCACACAGTTGTCAAAGCCAGCATTGTCACTGTAAGGGAAAGCCCTGCAACCCCAGTTGCCTATCAGTCTGCTTCAACATCAGGTGTATCTGATCAGGCCAAACTACAAGCTCCAGTTTCAGACTATGTTGGTGGGAAAGCAGCAGGAGATTATCCAAAGCGTAAAGGCTGGGCAAAATTCAAAGATGCTTGTGCCAAGGGAGAGGACTGGAATAAAGTTTCCAAAGCTGAATCCATGGAAACGTTGCCAGAAAGAACAAAAGCAACAGGTGAAGCTACTTTGAAGAAGACAGACTCTTGTGACAGTGGCATCACAAAAAGTGACCTGCGCTTGGACAATGTGGGGGAAACACGAAGTCCTCAGGATCGAAGTCCTGTCCTTGCAGAAGTCAAACACTCTTTCTACCCTATCCCTGAACAGACTCTCCAGGCAACTATGCTGGAAGTGAAACATGAATTGAAGGAGGACATCAAAGCTTTAAATACAAAAATGACCAATATAGAAAAACAGCTTGCTGAGATACTAAGGATATTAGCCTCTCGAAGAAGCTCTCAGACACCACAGGAGCTGTATGAAATATCAAGACCCCAATCTCCAGAATCAGAAAAAGATATGTTTGGAGCAAGCTGAGTGGTTCTTTAAACAGGAGTGATTTGAATATCCCTAAAAACACTATCCAACACCCACTTAATGTGTTTAAGGAAATGAACATTTAATCTTTTTTTTTTGATGATCATGATTTGAGGGGCCAGCTTGTTAACCATGTCTCCTCTCTCTTAATGGTACAGTGACAAGAATTGCAACCTCATGTCAAGATGGCAGCTGACTCTGAAGTCTTTTTTGACAGCAAGGGTACAGTTTATAATGTTTTTCCTACTTCATTCATGCATCCTTTTCCACTCAAAGTTATTTTTGACAAAAACAAAACTATAGAACTGAAGTTCAAGCATTAGCTTCGTATACAATATTTACCAAGTTTGTAGAACCTCTTCAAATGAAATGTGTGAGACCCAATTCTCCCTGATCGTAAGATAATATCTATAGAAGGGCTCCACAAAAACAAAAACAAAGACTCAATTTGTGAAAACTTTGATCCTTATTGAGTGGGAAGATTCATGTGGCCCTCTCATGTGAGATGTTATTGTGTATGTGTGGTGGAAGAGATCTCCTCCACTCCTCTTTAAAAATACTTAAGTTTTAGGCAATTGGACCAGAGAAGTTCAACTGTGTCCTTTCCAAGCTTCAGGTTGCAAAAATGTCTTTACATTTTTTAAATTTGTTGGTGGGTAGCTGAATAAGTTCTTGCCTGGTGAAATGAACTTATTTTGCCTCTCCCCCACCACCCCCTGCCACCTTCATAAGAATTTTTAGGGATTCCTGTTGTAGTAACCAAGAAAAGACCCAGAAATGAGATGACATTTATGAAATTTGTTATCAAGAAGTATAGTTTTTAATTTCAGCTATGATTCATAGCAGGCATTATAACTTACCACATAGTTGGTAATATCTCTTTACAAAAATAGAATATTAATTGGCCAAGGAGCTCAGCTGTCCGAAGTAGTGAAGCTTTTTCAAACAAAAGCTTCTACTTAGAGTGGTATTAATGACAAGAAAAATGGCTTTCTTGCCCACACTAAATATTTATCACATTTTGTACTTACTTCATTTAAAAAAAAAAAACCCTACTTATTTTATCATTGAGTTTCTTTTCAGCACTGTAAACACCAAAGGATGTTGAAATATTTATACATTAGAAGCAATGATGCATTAATAACAAACCATTTCAATGTATTTGTTCATTGTAATGGTCTCCAGTACCTCATGAAAAAGTGTTGTAGTATTTATTCTTATTCTAAAAGCTCTGATTATTCTCTGATCTTTTCTTAAGATAACCTGATTAGGTCATGAATGAAACATAATGGGGAAGACATACAAGGGTTCCAATACAATCACGGCAAGGAGAAATAGAATCTGCTTGACAAAGAAAGTGTGGTCTGTGATTCAGCAAGATTTCTCTTAGATTCCACAATTATTTTTACAATCAGAATGTGATTATACTAAACCATAATGTGCTTTCTTTGTTTTATATACACACCATTATGATTTTAGTGTTATGAACAAAATAATCCACAATGATTTATTTAGTAAGTTACGTTTTTAAATTCCTGGCATAGCATTGGATGTAAGGAAAAATCATGGATTGGTGGTTGTTGGATGAATAACTCGCCTGTCATCTATAGAATATCATACGATAATTTCAAAGCATATAAAGGAGCCAACTGATGCAACATATAGTATTGGTTTTTAAGAGCAGGGCTAGTACACAATTGGAGCAACCATAGTACTAAAATAGTGTGTCTTGAGATATTTAATCCTGCAGCAATTGCAGGAAGAAAGATAACATAGCTATAGTCAATTAAGACCCATAGCTTTCAGTGCCAGCTGGGTCTATTTACCTTTATTTACCTCTCCCCCCCCCTTTTCTATATACTTCTTTTGGAATGGTCTATGGGCTGTTGGACACAACTTCCTTAGTTTCCTGGATCAGATACATAACACCGTATCTGCCTTTTCATTCTAAATGTATGTGTTTGTTTCTGAGGCCAGGAGATTCAGTCAAAGAAATAGATCTTTCTAAATTAAATGTGGAATTTGTGCCTAAACATCCAGCATATAATTATGTCAGAACAATTAAATTTAGTGACACTGTTGTATCATTAGACAGGAACAGGGTTTCCATAAAAACAACATTACTGAATACAGATATAGTGCCTCCCTGTTTACCATGGTTTGGAAACTGGGATCCAAGTTTAAGATTTGACTCCCCTGTCCTCCCCTCTCTCCTTCCACAATGCAACAGCCCTCTTCCTTTCTCTGCCTACCTAAATCAGAGTTTAGCAGCACTCTGGCAGTAATCATAGGTTAGATTAAATAGATAGTCAGTGTAGCCTAATTAACCTCAATGCATTTGTAATCTTAAACCATGGTCAAAACAAAAATGGGAGTGGGAGGAAGACTGAGGAACAAAGAGCTTGATTGCTCAGGAATATTTTTTTTGGTTTTCAACTGCGCTTTGTAGAATTTGTGCTGATTCTTTGCATATGGAAGAGAGGCACAGAATGTTTTCTAGAAAAAGGACAAAAAAAATCTGATTTACAGGTAGTTCTTGATTTACAACCATTCAATTAGCAACTATTCAAAGTTACCACAGTTCTAAAAGAAGTGACTTATGACCGATCCACTTAGGACCATTGCAGCATCTCCATGATCACATCATGATTCAGATGTGATCATCGTTTGCAACCTTCCCAGCTTCTGACAAGCAAAATCAATGGGGAAGTCAGCAGGAAAGGTCACAAGTTATGGTCATGTGATGGTCACCAAGAGCCGTGGTGGCACAGTGGTTGGAATGCAGTATTGCAGGCTATGTCTGCTGACTGTCAGCTGCCAGCAGTTTGGCAGATCGAATCTTACCAGGCTCAAGGTTGACTGAAGCCTTCCATCCTTCCGAGGTGGGTAAAATGAGGACCCAGATTGTTGGGGGAAATATGCTCTGTAAACCACTTAGAGAGGGCTGTAAAGCACCGTGAAGCGGTATATAAGTCTAAGTGCTATTGTTATCCACAGCAAAAAAAAGTTATAAAACTGGATGCAGTCACATGATGTCTCACTTAATGACTGCACCACTTAATGAATTTTCCAGTCCCCATTGTGGTTGTAAATGTAGGACTACCTTTATTCTACATTTAGATTTCATTAACATGAAAAGCAGAACCATATTACTACTTTTGGAAATCTCTTCAAGCTATACTCAAGATTTTCAGAGTTCTCATCTTGTCACAGCATTCATTTCTGTTGTGGAAAGTAATACCATGTGCCTGCATGGATACCATATCCATGCAGGCACATGAAGTTGATAATGGTGGGGATTCCAATTGACCTGTGGCATAATGCCTTTCTCATACAGTAGCAGCTATTTATTCATTGCCATCTGACAATACAGATTTCCCTGTATACTGATCAGGTCAAATAATAAGATCTTGCACTATGCCATCCCACACTCCCCTCTGCAAACCATTCTAATTTCTAAAGGGGCTTTTTGAATTCCAGCCAAGATCTTTTTGGAAAGATTTAATGGTTGTTAAACTGCAAGGATGCAGACAGAGTTTTTGCTCTCATCTTCATAATTATTAGAGATGAAAATAGAAACTGATTCCAGTTACATACATCACATAATGTTTGGTAGTTAGTAACTCTGTTGAAGTCCTGGAAGTAACTGTGGAGGAGATTAGTTTTAAAATTAATCTCTTCTGCCTAGGGTTATATCACAAAGTTAAATCATGAGGTTTTGTGCAAACATTAGTGCCATTTTGCTGAATATATCATGCATGTCATTTGCACTGATAAGTTCTAGAAGTGGTTTAGTGGCTGTTCAGTTAGAAAAAAATGAATTAAAGGCCTTTTAACGTATTTTAAAAGGCATTGCCACTTAATAGGACTTTTTTTAAAAAAAAAAACAACTTTCGATCCAATGGTATATAAATACAGCTCTTTCCTACTGGACCCTACTGTATCTGCTAACTTTTTTCTGTCGTGGCCTCTTGTATTTTCAGAGCATCATTTGGAAATGTGTGGGGTCC
Source organism: Stegonotus admiraltiensis (assembly GCA_032468215.1). Lineage (NCBI taxonomy): Eukaryota > Metazoa > Chordata > Lepidosauria > Squamata > Colubridae > Stegonotus > Stegonotus admiraltiensis. The sequence continues at coordinate 727 of JANHZT010004553.1, read as the reverse complement.
AGCTGGAAAAAAGAGTAAAAATTTCTCCACTTCAGAGAGAAGTTTATTTTTGGTTATATATTAAGAGCTTTGGATCCCTGTTGATGTAGTTAGTTTGAATGTCTGAATTTATAAAAACTGTAAGTGGGAGCAGCCATTTTAGGAGATAAATTGCTGCTTCTCTCCAATCAGGTGAAGATGCCATATTTCTCACAGCCTTAATGTGGTCATATAGAAAGCAACCAAAAATGAAGTAAATGGGCCTTGAGGTTCTTAGTGGCCTCTGAGCTTGGATGTTTTCCTACAATCCTTGGGTTAATGATGTTATCTAGCCTGGTAACCAAACCTCTGCAGGGCAACAACCAAATTCAGAGAATACCAAGAACACAAACATTCCAATCCTAAAGTACATATGATGTGCATTATTGAAAATAGGCTTTCTTCTCTTCAAATCATCATTTATCCATATGCAAAATTGTGTAGTTTTAAATTTATTAATCTGTTAATCAGTGTAAAGCCATACAATTAATAATTTAAGATGTGTACAACTGGGAAATTATTCTTGCACTATGTACCAAAGGTATACTGAAAGTAGAAAACCTTTAATCAAGTTTTTTTTAATTGCCTTGGCATACTTATAGCCATTTGTAAGAAAGGAAGATGTGGAAGATAAATCTTGTATAGATTTATCATCTAGAGTAAGATAGCTTAGAAATGTAATTAATATATTATTAAGGCTTAATGGGGA
>JANHZT010004552.1:51192-61789 GCA_032468215.1 Stegonotus admiraltiensis | reverse complement strand
GTGTTGGGGGGTGGGTGGGAGGGGAGAGAGAGATATGTCAAAAGGGCTTTGTGGTTCCCGGTGTTTTTTAACAACTGGTTCTCTGCCCTAATGACCGACTGGGTAGGCGTGGCTGGGGTGGTGGTCATCTGACTGATGGAAGTGAGTGACATTGAGTTGGCCACACCCACCAAGGTTTTGTGGCTCCCAGTGTTTTCTTTTCTGTGGGAAGCAGGTACAAATGGCTCTTTGAGTGCTTAAGGTTGCAGACCCCTGGGCTAGAAACAACACACACAGGCACACCAGAACGCCTCCTTCCTGCCTTCCTGACAAGATTAACCATGGTGGGAATAAGAAAAGGCTGTTGGAAGGAGATTTCTTCCAACATACAGTTCACTGAACTGCTCAGAAAATTAGCCACCAATTTGTCCAAACCGATGCAAACCAGCTGAATCCCAAAAGCAAGTAGATAAAAGATACCACTTTGGTGGGAAGGTAGCAGTATTCCATGTACCTCGGCATTAGTCATGCTAATCACATGACCCCAGAAATATCTCCGACCAATGCTGATTTTCTCTGCCAAAAAACAGATGAGAGTCACCCTCTAGAGTCAGAAATCCTCGAGAGTCAGAAATGACTGAGCAGAGGAAACCTTTACCTTTAACTTCATTTGAAGTTCAGAGGTATTGATTGCATTTTATTCTCTTGAAAAATCAGGTTTTGGAGAATGAGAATAGTGTTCATGTTTCTACAATGAATTTATGGTGTAAATGTTTTTTTCTGTCACTTCACAAACTGTCACAGACTGAGTATATAAGATGATCATCAATTGATAAATTCACTTGATTTGGTGAAACATTCTATAACCTTAAAAAGAGAAGGAAGATTCTTTCTAAATTTATTAAGTAATTCTTTATACAGAAACTACCAAAAACTGCAAAACTTTGCAATATTTTGATGAATCTGGAACTTTATGTTCTAATACACAAACAGTCATCAGTTTACACCCATTTATTCAGGATGTTCAAAATTATGGTGCGGCTATAAAAAATTGACATACAACTGATACTCAAAGTTCTGGCCATCACACCATCCTACAGTCATATAATGTTGAACTCAGGTGCCGGGCTCATAATGACAATGTCACAGGGAGCTCTAGTCACATGATTGCCATTTGCAACCTTTCCTGCCAACTTCCTATAAGCAAATTTAATGGGAAAGCTGGCACAAAAAGTCACAAGTTCTGGAAAGTCACTGTCACTATGTCTCCCAACCAGAGCACCACTCACTCTCTTTCTGAGAGAGAGAGAGGGAAAGAGAGAGGGGGGGGAGGAAGGGGGAGAGAGAGAGAGAGAAGACAAGAGGTTTTCCCGCACCTCCTATCCAAACTCTTATCTCCTCTGAACTCTCTTCTTCTCTTGATCCTCCTCTACAGACACACAGGACCTCTGGAACATTAGAAAATTGCATGAGAATACTTGGGTAATTTTTTGATATCTCAGAGGCTGCAGGAGAGCAAGGCCTAAGAGTCCAGGGCCCTGGTGTGACACCTGTGACATATATGTCATAGGTTCACCATCATTGGGTTAGGGTTAGGGTACCCCTATGATATGGATGCCATAGAAATCTTACCTCATGTTCTTCTATATTGCCAATTCTACAAGAACATTCACCACCAGTTGGTTTTGCCTTTTTAAATTAAATTTCTGTGGCACTTTGATAGCTTTCTAAACCCACAACAGAAAGAGCTGGTTCATTTGCTGATTTAGATAATGGGAGAATGGGACTGTCATGGGTCATGCTGTCTTTTTTCTGGACATTTTTGTCTTTACTATACTTAATTAGATCACATCCTTTAGGAACTTTGCAAAAGAACATGTGTAACTTCATTCCATCCAAAGCCATTTACTATATTCTGGAGAGAGGAGACAGGTATTGAAACTGTCAGAGATTTTACAGTTAACTTCCTTATTCTGTTGATTGATCTCTGGTTAAATGGATCATAGAATCTAGAATAATAGGCTGAAAGTAACCCCAGAGTTCTTCACCCAGCACCCTGCTCAAAGCAAGAGATATTATACTGTCTCGGTCAAATATTTCCCAGTCTATTCTTGAAAAGCTCCAGCAATCAAGCAACTGAGAGGCAAGCTGTTCCATTGATTAATTGTTCTCACTGTCAGGAAATTTCTTCTTAATTATAAATTGATCTCTCTTTAATAAACTTCCACCCATTACTTATTGCTCTGCCTTCTGGTGGTTTTGAGAATAAGTTGATCTCCTCTGTTCTGTGACAGCTTCTCAAATACTGAAAGATAGTTATACCATTTCAGATAGGTGGCTGTCCAGTCTTTTCTTAAAAATCTCCAGGGATGAAACACCTACATCTTCTGAAGGCAACCTGCTCCACTGGTTAATTGCCCTCGCTGCTAGGAAGTTTCTCCTTAATTTCAGATTGCTTCTCTCCTTGATTAATTTCAATCTGTTGTTTTTTGTCTTGCCTTCTGGTGCTTTGGAAAATAAGTTGACCTCCTCTTCTTTGTGGCAGCCACTCAAATACTGGAAACTACTATCATGTCACCCCTATTCCTTCTTTTCTCTAGACTGGTCATATCCAATTCTTGCAACTGTTCTTATGTTTTTGTCTCCTGGTCTTTAATCATCTTAGTTGTTCTTTGCACTTTTTCCAAAGTCTTAACAGCTTTTTTATAATGTGGTGACAAAAACTGGATGCAGTATTCCATGTGTGGTCTTACTAAAGATTTATAAAGCAGTACTAATATTTCACATGATTTAAGTCTATGCTTCTGTTTATACAACCATATTAGCTTTTTTGGCTGCTGCCACACACTGCTGGCTCATATTTAAGTGATCATCCATTTAACTCACACAGTTAATGTTTTTGAGCCATGTTTCACCTAATCTGTACTTGTACCTTTGGTTTTTGCTATTGTCTTATGCCCTGGGATGTCAAACACCTTGTAGGACTGTATTACTTATTATCCTTCTCATTTATTCTATTACCTATTTCTTTAGCTTCTGATGACTGTAACTTTGTTGTTTGTATCTCATGATTTATGTTGATTGTTTATTTAGTATCCTATGACAATCATTGAGTGTTGTATTTCATGATTAATGATGATTGTATTTTATATTATAATCATGATTTACCACTTGCTGCTTGTATGTACACTGATAGTTTATGTACCGAAGATAAATTCCTTGTGTGTATCCAATCACTTGGCCAATAGCAGTAACTGTGAGAGGGATCTTGAAGTCTTAGTGGACAACCAATTAAATATGAGCCAACAGTGTGCGGTGGCAGCCAAAAAAGCAATTGCAATCCTAAATTGCATTAACAGAGGGATACAATCAAGATCAAGTGAGGTACTAATACCACTCTATAAAGCCTTAGTAAGACCACACCTAGAATACTGCATCCAGTTTTAGTCAGCACACTATAAAAAAGATGTTGAGACTCTAGAAAGAGTGCAGAGAAGAGCAACCAAGATGATTAGGGGAGGAGGGAGAAACAGAAGCGTCACAGCGAGACTGGCTGGAAAATAGCAAAGCTCTGATGAGCTTCGTGAAAATCCAGCCAGACAAACTGCTGCCAGGGGATCTTTGGACCGGAACTGTCTTGGAGGAATGGTGAAGAAAGAGAGGCACCTCGGAAGACCAAGAGGAACAGGCAAGTTCCTCGAAGGGTCGGCGGCAGCTCTTTGATCCAGCAGCGGGAGTGGCGGCCATTAAAACGACCGCTCTAAGTTGGAGCAACTGGACTAAGATTTGTGTAGGAATGATGTTTGAATGGAGTATTGTTACTGGATGAGTGATTTGGCCAATTTAAAGGTAAAAATAAATTATTTGGAAAAAGCTTGAAAGAGCTTTCAGTGTGAAATTAGCAGTTAATTGGCACTTTGGAATGTTAATTGGAGGGAAAAGAACAAAAAGGAAATTAGAAGACTAAAGCCCCCCCCCCAAAAAAAAACATTCTACCTGAACTTAAAATTGAATTTGGAGAAATTAGAAATAATACAAGAAAAAGAAAACTGAGAGAAAGTATTTTTTAACAATAAAAGGAAAACAAATTGAAGAGAAAGTATTTTCAATGTGGATTTAAAAGTGATATTTTGTTGCCTGGGGATTTGTGAACTGGAGAGAGAAGAAAGCACTACAACGAACTCTTTAAACATTGAAGGAGTACTTGTTTAAATAGCTGGATCCCAACCTTGAAAAGAAGAACAAAGCCTTAAACTGGAATGGTATAGATCTGCACATCGCAGGGAAACTGGCCGCCCGCCGCCTGAAACACGGCTCTGATTATTTCATTGGGGAATCCAGCGGTGGCTGGAAAGGAGGAGCATTTTTCTTTAGGAACTCCCATTCGGCTCGCTTGGCTCCTGGGTGCAGAGAGGCGGCAGCTCCTCACATTGCAGGGGAACTGGCCTCCCACCACCTGAAACGTGGCTCTGGTTATTGCGTTGGGGAATCCAGGCAGCGGTGGCTGGAAAGGAGGGGCGTTTTTCTTTAGGAGCTCTTGTTCAGCTTGCTTGGCTCCTGGGTGCAGAGGGCTTAGAAAAAGAAAAAAATCAATAAAACTTGATTAAAAAAAAAAAAGATGATTAGGGGAGGTCCATTTAATTGCTATATTGGGGGTTCGATTGTTCTCCATGCAGAGAATATGACCAGTAAGTTGGAGTCTTCTATATGCAAACATTTTATATAGTTTGCAGGAGAAAAAATTAAAAAGTAAGCAAAACAAAATCACAGAACAAATTTTAATATAGCATTTTGAAATATGACACGCAAAGACTAAAAACCTGTAGATGTTCATTTGAAAGTGTGGTAGGAATTAGGAATTATGAAGGTTGCTGTTTTTTGTTCCCACAACTACAGAAACAATATACTTTAAAAGAAATAGAATCTCTGAAATATTTATTCCTAAATGGATTGTTCCTGTTAAAAAAGAAAGATAAAGATGAAGCATTGGCTTATAACAAAATACTGATATTATCAACTCCAGTAGTTTATATAATAATAAACTGTTGAAAAGTAATCCAAATTATACAGATTATTTCATTCCTGTTCTTGTATCTTGATGATGAGGGACTGTAGGTTGTTCCATTATCTGTTTAAAAAGATAAAGAAGTGAACATTAGAAGATTTGAGCGTGAAGGAATAGTTGGAAATTGGCTTTGCTAGTAAGAAGAACTTTTTGTTTTTCCTTTTTTTGGGGGGTGGGGGGGAGATTACCGTTGTTTCTTTTTCCATTCAATGAACTGATCATAAATACTTTTATTTGTTTGTCAAATCATACTGGAGTTCACAAGCACTTATCTTCTTACCATCAGAATCCATTATTCACAGTATTCTGTTTAAAATCTGATATGTTTTAGTCAAACATGTTCTTCCCTATCTCATTTCCCATCAACATAGTTATTCAGAAAATCATTATTCCATTTGGCAAGAAAGTTGATGGTGTGAGGTCTTTCTCTTTGGCAATGAAAGTGATATTATTTGATTTACACTGGATTTTTACTGCAAGAATTTTGCATTTCATTAGTTCTTAAAAGAATTTTGTTGCTATCTTGTATTTTTGTACGTATCTCTGTTTGTTTTAAGTGATGAGACGTTTTTCTTTTTTCCCTTTAAACTCTCTACTATGAGAATTATTATCTGTTTCTTCTATGGTTCTTTGTTATGGAATATTTACTCTCTTTGTCCTTGAGAAGGAATTGCCTACAATTTCTTCTGAATGTTCATCCATAACAGAGATTTGGATTATATTAAAATTATAACAACAATAAATTAAAGACTCTGAAAATTATATATCCTATATTCTTTACAATCAGAGGTTGGTTTCAGCAGTTTCTGACCAGTTCTGGAGAACTGGTAGCGGAAATTTTGAGTAGTTCGGAGAACTGGTAGTAAAAATTCTGACTGGCCCCGTCCCCATCTATTCTCTGCCTCCCAAGTCCCAGTTGATTGGGAGGAAATAGGGATTTTGCACTAACCTTCCCCTGAATTGGGGAGGGAATGGAAATTTTACAGTATGCTTCCCTTGCCACGTCCATCAAGCCACATCCACCAAGCCATGCCACACCCACCAAGCCACGCAGAGCCAATAGTAAAAAATGTTAAAACCCACCACTGTTTACAATTCCCCCAAAAAGAGATATAAAAGAAAGGTGGAAGCTGGATGACTTTAGCATTAAAGCATTCTGGGAAATGTTTTTAAAAAATGATTTTCAATTTACAGGATCTAAATGAAAATTAGATAAAAGGTTTGAGAAATTAACAAGTCTTAAATAAACATAAAGATGACACCCAGGTACAGGTAACAACAGCCAAATCAGACCTGCAATTGGGTGGACTGGCATCTAATTTGTTATTAACAGTTTTGAAAGAAAAGGAGCTTTGTTTAAGTATTGGAGGGTCATTTTATTAAAAAGATTTAATCATAACAGAGGTGACAGAATGGATGAATAACAGAATTGGAAGGTCCTTGGAGGTTTTCTAGTGCATCCCTATTCAGGTAACCAGAAGGCGAGCCAGTGAATGTGCGTCCCCTTTACACGAAAGGCAGGCATATGTGCCCATCGCTTCCACAAATGGAACTGCACCTGCGTGGGCTTGGCCATCCTGTGTGTGGAACCATTCTCCCTCCCCCTCCCCTCTGCCAGCCGCAAAGCTGAAAAGGTTGAGGAACTCTGACCTACAAAGAACTCCAAAGCTGTTAGAAAGTTATCTGATCTTAAGAAGATGCTAATAGCAACATTTCCAAACTTCAAATCATGTTCTAGATGCCTTGAGACAAAAAGCAGATCTAGCAGGTAACTACCACTCTAAGTTACGCCTTCAATAATCTTCAATATCATTTGTCCCACTGTGAATAAGAAGAAAGAAATAGTTTTCCGCACATTTTTTGTTTCCACAGTTATGTGCTGTAAAAACAAGCACTTTTTAAAATTAAACTGCATTAAACAGCTTCTTCACTGAAATGCCAGAAGGAGCATGGATTTATTGTTCCTTGGAAGTAAATGTTAGTCATTTGGACCCAACTAATCCATTTTACAGTGATTACTAAAATAAAGTATATTGTATTATATATTGTATTGTAAAGGCTATGGAATCTTATTCAATTAGCATAGAAGCCAGATTATCTTTCTTGTTAATTTGTCAAGAATTGCTGCACAGCAGGTTTGTTAACATCACCTTTACAATACATACAGTAAATAAACCCCTAGAGAAAGGATATGGAAAGAAAGAAGAGGTAGCCTTAGGTGCTATGCAGATGACTATTTTGAACAATAAAAAGAAAAAGAAGTTTGCTGCAGGGAATAGAGATATCTATCCTTTATTTAAGCTTCCATTCAAATTTCATCAACAATTGGAAAAGGCTGATGGTCATGATTTCTCATGCCTCCCTTCAGCTAGCATCTACAATTTACTGATTATACTGGATAAGAAATATCATTCCCACTTATTCTCCATTTCTTAGCAATATATTGCAAGGTATTTTTTACAATTTTCTCTCTCTCTCTTTTTCCTTTTTAAAACTTTATTTCTGTTGTTTGCAGGAACAATTCATGCAGGAATGCATGCTATGCTCAAAATAATACCAATTGGCAATGCTCAGGGAATGGAAGATTGCAAAGAAAAATTGAATTGAGTATTTATCTATTTATTTATTGTATCGCCTATACCCAGTCTTCATAATTAATTCTATCCATCAACAGCAAAGCAAATTATGAACTAAAACAAATTACAATCATTAAAATTATATCATAGAAAATATTAAAATCAGCTTTGATTACTTTATTCTTTTTTAAATGTTTTTTGCATAATGCCTTGGAATTGGAATTGATGTTTCAATCATTAAATCCAAGCAACAATTCAGATTAAAGGATTCTCAAAAGATGGGTGCCAGACTTTGACTTAAAATATTCACTGACCTCTTTCTGCAATTTATATCATTCTTTGTTTTTAATTGTTCAGTTGAAATCTGCCTTTTTGCAACTTAAGACAGCACTGGCTCTTCAGCGTAGAAATGGAGATGAGCATCACCCCTAGAACTGGAAACGACTAGCATGCCGGTGAGGGGGAACCTTTACCTTTACCTTTACTAGTTTAGTGAAAAGAAGGACTAGGGATAGCAGTGTTCCAATAGTTGAGGTGCTGCAACGAAGAAGAGGGGATTAACCTATTTTCCAAAGCACCAGAAGGTAAGACAAGCAATGGATGGAAACTAATCAAGGAGATAACCAATCTAGAATTAGCGAGAAATTTCCCGAGAGTGGAAACAATAAACAATATATGAAAATTAATGAAGGAGAGAAGTAACCTGGAATTAAGGAGAAACTTCCTAACAGTGAGAACCAGTGGTGGGATTCAAATAAGTTAACAACTGGTTCTCTGCCCTAATGACCAGCTGGGTAGGCTTGGCTTGATGGTCATGTGACCATGTGGGTGTGTCCAACTCAACGTCACTCACGTCGATGGGTGCTTTGCCTTAGCTGTTACAATGTAATAAGGGTTAATCAGAGAGGCAGTTTCTGTAAGCAGGCAAGAAAGATCAGGCTAGAAACAACACCAGAATGTTTCCTTCCTGCCTTCCTTACAGGATTAGCCTGTAAAGTGGAAAAGAACAAAATAAGATTTCTTCCAACAACCGGTTTCCGAACTGCTTAGAAAGTTAACAACCGGTTCTCCCGAATAGGTGCGAACTGGTTGAATCCCACCACTGGTGAGAACAATTAATCAATGAAACAGCTTGTCTTCAGGAGTTGTGGGTGCTCCATCACCGGAGGCTTTTAAAAAGAGGTTGGATATTCATTTGTCTGAAATGGTATAAGATCTCCTTGAGCAAGGGATTCTATTTCTGTTACATTTTTCATTGCTATTTCTTTCAAGAGGGAATTAATTACAGTATTTTACCTTTAATTATAATTCTCAATAGTGCAAATTCAGATAATGCAGATCTGCATTTTCTGCTAGGTTCATTGCTAGTACAATTTTATATTTTGACAGGTTGTCATTTTTTATGTTATAATTTTATAATGTTGAATCCAGTAATGGTTTCTTGAGGAAGGGACAAATGGCTGCTTTCTTTAAGGTTGGTTCCTCCCTTAAGGATGCAGTCACGATCATATGGCTCCCATCATAGGTCATATTTCAGGAGGCTTTAACTAAACAAGAGAACATGCATTTAAATACAGATGTGACCATATTAATTGTCCCAATCATTCTGTCCACTTGCTCAAATCTAAGAGACAAACAGATAAACCTACTAGATCAGTGATGGCGAACTTTTTAGATACTGAGTACCCAAACTGCGCATGCGCACACGGCCAAACTGAAAAGTGTGTGTGCGTGCACAAATGCAGGCATGTGGGCATGTGCTGACATGCACGCTCACATTCACAGCAGAGATCCAAAGATCAGCTGGCCGGCAGGAGGCAGGGCATCCCAACACCGGCAGCGCAGCAAGAGGTAAGTTCTTTTTCTTTCATTAGCTTCTGTTTTGTTGTTTGCAGGGAAACAGAAGTTCACAAAAGAAACACCATGGAGATCTGACCTGGGACAAAGGCGCACGTGCCAGCAGAGAGGGCTCTGTGTGCCACCTATGGCACATGTGCTATAGGTTCGCCATCAAGGTATTAGATCATGTCTCAGTAAACTCTCAGTCAAGGGTACCCAACACCTAGGCTGTGGATTGGTATCAGTTCTTGACCTGTTAAGAACCAGGCTGCACAAGCAGTGGGCAAGACAGTGAAGCTTCATCTACACATATGCAGGATCTAAATTGTGCATGAAACAATCCCCTCCCCCTGCATAGTCCATGGAAGAAAATTTTTGTTCTGAAACTGGTCCCTGATGCTAGAAAGGTTGGGGAACACTAAATTTAAATCCAGTGCAGCTATATTCCAAGTCAGTAACATTCTTCAGATAATTCTCACACCTATATCCTTGACTCTCCCTACCCAAAAGGATCACCTTAAACAGAGACAAAGCTATTTGCAGTGAGTGAAAAAATAATTACAATAATTATTATACTGTAATGCAATAATAATTCTTAATATGGGCTCAATTGGATCCACTCTTCATTTGGCATTCTAAACTGTTCCATCTCCTACAAGGATAATCCTAGAGGAGCACTCAGGATTATGACCAAAAGAGCCCACACAGATGCCATCACTTTCCCGTCTTTGGGGAGTATTGCAACTTCAGCCAACCCATAGAAATCTTTCACAATCCATACAGTAAGTGCTGAGGCAGACTTATCAAAGTAGCTTTTACTTCTGCACAGCAAGGAACACATATAACAGGGATACCCAACATCCTGCTACTGGGCCTTGAGCTTTTCAGAATCGAGCCATTGAAGTGTTGGGCGCACATATGCGCACGTGCATCTCCATTCACATAACCAGAAGGCGAGCCAGTGCATGTCTGCCCCCTTTACACGAACAGCAGGCGCATGTGCTCGTCATGTCCACAAATGGAGCTGCGCCTGTGCGCGCTTGGCCATTCTGCATGCGGACCCGGCGGGGGGGGGGGGGGGGGGGGGGGGGGGGGGGGGGGGGGGGGGGGGGGGGGGGGGGGGGGGGGGGGGGGGGGG
>JANHZT010004552.1:40586-51092 GCA_032468215.1 Stegonotus admiraltiensis | reverse complement strand
TGAGGAACTCTGACCTACAGAGAACTCCAAAGCTAATAGAAAGTTATCTGACCTTAACAAGATGCTAATAGCAACATTCCCAAACTTCAAATCTTGTTCTAGGTGCCTTGAGACAAAAAGCAGGTCTAACAGGTAACTACCACTCTAAGTTACGCCTTCAATAATCTTCAATATCATTTGTCCCAGTATGAATAGTTTTCCGCACATTTTTTGTTTCCACAGTTATGTGCTGTGAAAACAAGCACTTTTTAAAATTAAACTGCATTAAACAGCTTCTTCACTGAAATGCCAGAAGGAGCATAGATTTATTGTTTGTTGGAAGTAAATTGCTCTGGGTCCCATGTTAGTCATTTGGACTCAACTAATCCATTTTACAGTGATTACTAAAATAAAGTTAGTAAAGTATATATTGTATTGTAAAGGCTATGGAATCTTATTCAGGTAGCATAGAAGCCAGATTATCTTTCATGTTAATTTGTCAAGAATTGCTGCACAGCAGGTTTGTTAACATCACCTTTACAATACATACAGTAAACAAACCCCTAGAGAAAAGATATGGAAAGAAACAAGAGGTAGCCTTAGGTGCTATGCAGATGACTTTTTTGAACAATAAAATGAAAAAGAAGTTTGCTGCAGGGAATAGAGATATCTATCCTTTATTTAAGCTTCCATTCAAATTTCATCAACAATTGGAAAAGGATTCAAGGCTGATGGTCAAGTCTGATTTCTCATGCCTCCCTTCAGCTAGCATCTACAATTTACTGATTATACTGGATAAGAAATATCATTCCCACGTATTCTCCATTTCTTGGCAGTATATTGCAAGGTATTTTTTACAATTATTTCTCTTTTTCCCCTTTTTATTTCTGTGGTATGCAGGAACAATTCATGCAGGAATGCATGCTATGCTCAAAATAATACCAATTGGCAATGCTCAGGGAATGGAAGGTTGCAAAGAAAAATTGAATTTATTTATTGTATCACCTATATCCAGTCTTCATAATAAATTCTAACCATCAAAAACAGCAAAGCAAATAATGAACTAAAACAAATTATAATCGTTAAAATTATATCATAGAAAATATTAAAATCAGCTTTGATTACCTTTTTCTTTTTAAAATGATTTTTGCATAATGCTTTGGAGTTGGAATTTATGTTTCAATCATTAAATCCAAGCCACAATTCAGATTAAAGGATTTTCATATGACGGGTGCCAGACTTTGACTTAAAATATTCAATGACAGATATTCAAGCTCTTTTTTCAATTTATACCATTCTTTGTCCCTATTGTCAGAAAGGTTGGGACTGCTGAATTTAAATCCAATGCAATTGAATTCCAATTCAGTAACCTTCTTCATATAATTCTCACACATGTCCTACAAATATACTCTTTTCTCTCCCTAGTCAAAAGAATCCCTTTAAATAGAGACAAATCTATTTGCAGTGAGTGAAAAAATTACAATAATTCTAATACTCTAATGCAATAATAATTCTTAATGTAGGCTCAATTGGATCCACTCTTCATTTGGCATTTTAAGCTGTTTCCTTTCCTAGAGTATTTCAAGGAGCAGTCAGAATTATGACCAAAGGAGCTCCCAGAGATGTCATCAAATCCAAGACCATCACTTTCCCCTATTTGGAGAGCATTGCAGCTTTAGTCAACCCATACAAATCTTTCACAATCCATACAATAAGTGCTAGGGAAGACTTATCAAAATAAGTCTCACTTCCTTACAGCAAGGAACACATACAGCAGGGGTGTCCAAAGCCTTGAGCCTTTCAGAATCAGGCTGCAGAATTGGCGGGCACATGCATGTGCACATGCATTCCCACTCACATAAGCAACAGGCAAGTATGTGAGTGTGTGTGTGTGTGTGTGTGCGTGTGTGCGTGCTCCATTTGTGTAAATGGAAGTTGCATATGCCTGCCACTTGCGCAAATGTAGCTGCCTATGCACACACGCTTGCCCACTGCTCATGCGGAACCATCCCCTCTCCCCACTCCTCCCACCGGACCACAAAGCTGAAAAGGTTGAGGAATTCTGACCTACAGAGAACTCCAAAGCTAATAGAAAGTTATCTGACCATAACAAGATGCTAATAGCAACATTCCCAAACTTCAAATCATGTTCTAGGTGTCTTGAGGCAAAAAGCAGGTCTAACAGGTGATTACCACTCTAAGGCCTTCAATAATATGGGTCTGAACTATGATTTTGCAATAGCCATCTCAGATTCTATACCCCTGGAAGGCAGATTATAGTTCCCAGAGCATACATCTGGGGAACTCCAGTACCAATCCAGCCATAAATAGCTTTCAGCAAGGAAACTTACTATGCAGCAGGGAAGCAGGTATAATAACCACAACATTGCCATCTAATTTTTACAACCTGATATTACTATCAGGGTTTTACAAGCAATTATCTGCAGGGCAATACCTCCAAAAGCCATCATAATGTCATGGATGACTAGTCATCCCATCAGTCTTGCCCTGGGAGCACAGCTGGTTCTACACTCAAATTCAGGAGGGCATATTTCTGACAAGGAATATCCTGCATCTGCCCAGCCAGGTATTAATAATACTGTATATACGAAATTGACCCTCCTACCTACAATTAGATTTTAGATGAAGAATCACTTAATTTACATTCAGAGCAGCAGTCCTGAATGACTGGATACCTGAGCAGAACAGAAAGGGATAAAATGCAGGGCCTCCAAATATGTGTTCTGAGTGAGCAATCTGATTGTGCTGCCAAAGAATCAGTTGTTGCTGGTTCTTTGGTAGCACAATCCCCAGATTTGAACAAGAGCAACTAGGAATGGCTCAAGATGAATCTAAGTTGACCATGGACCTACAAGGAAAGAAGAATCTTGAGAGATGTGGTTTATACTTGTTCTTGGCTAATAGATTGTTTTTGATATAGTTGACTATTTTTGTGTTTCATTTGCATCCCTTTTATTGGTCATTTATATTAAAAAGTACAATTTGACTGTTATTTTCTGTATTAAATGATGCTTTCATTATATCCTATCTGGTTCATGACTTCTTTTTTTTTCAAAATCCTGTTTGTACTTTGCAATTAGCTTTATATATTCAATCCATTCTTATCATTTCTGGCAGTTTTATTTATTATTTGTTTATTAATTTATTTGATTTTATCACACCTTTATTATTTTATAAATAACTCAAGGCAGCAAACATACATAATACTCCTTCCTTCTATTTTTCTTCACCACAACAACCCTGTGACATGGGTTGTGCTGAGAGGAAAAAGTCCCCCAGGTGACTTTTATGTCTCAGGTGGGGTTAGAAATCACTACTTCCTGGTTTCTAGGCCAGCACCTTAATTGCTAGACCAAACCGGCTCTCCTATTGATTTAAAATAATAAACACAATATAAAGATTACTACCTGGAATTATGTTACATTTCATAATTAATTTCCTTTATCAAAATCCTGCCTGACCTTTGCAAATTAGCTTTTCACATTAAATTCATTTCTGTCATTTCCAACAGTTTGGCATTCAGTTTTCTTATAGTGCTTAGGAGGCCAAAAAGACACATGCTATATTTCCTTCCTTAAACATTAATATAAGATCAGTCACCATTCTGATTCCTTAGATTTTGGTTTGTTCTGAGTAAGAGTGAAGCTCATTCTGAGGAATAACTCAGGAAAAGTACATATTGTGACCTTGGTACCTTGCATTCCCTTAGATTATGAGGTCCACAATTTTCTTATGAGACCTTGGCAGCCAATCAGGCAACAGCTAAATTAAGCTCTTTAATTTAGACCAGAGGTGTCAAACTCGATTTCATCGAGGGCTGCATCAGGGCTGTGTTTGACCTTGGGGAGCTGGGCTGGGCTGGGCGTAGCCAGCTTGATGTCACTCGAGCGCTCTGCCAGTGAAAACGGGATCCAGAGCTCTGTTTTGGCTGCAACAGCCTCCTGCAACCCTCTGCCAGTGAAAACGGAGCATGCTCCATTTTCTGTTGCAGAGGCACTGCTGGTGGGTTCTTTGCTGTTTCCAGGGCAGCCCTGTGGCCAGATCTAAGCACCCTGTGGGCTGGATCCAGAGCCTGGGCCTTGAGTTTGACACCCCTGAGCTAGACGTTCCAAAACCAAGTATAACCAAGTATAATTATCCCACCTTAAAGCAGGGCTGTCAAACTCACGGCCCACGGGCCAGATGTGTTATGCAATGGCTACGCCCACTCCCAGTTTAGCGAAGGGGGAAAAAGTCACAATATGTCATGTGAAAATCCTATGATGACACGGGTTTGACAACCCTGCCTTAAAGTAACCGTCTATAGCTTTCATGGTGCAATGCTGAAGATGAGGGGAAGGACTGCTGTACCCTCATGACTTTGGAACTGCAGCACTGAAGTTGCAGAAATGCATTTAAATCAATGGTACAGCAATGCAACTTGTCAGGAATGCTCGTGCACCATGCCTAAACCATGGAGGATGGCAGTTGGTAATTTTTGTGTGGGAGGTCCTGATATATCTAGTATTATAGCGGTCCAGCAATGAATGTTTTTAAATGGCCATTGACTCTACCACTGCCAAAAGGAAACAGCCCAAATGGCCAGGATAAGTATACTTGCAATAGCCTCAAGCAGTAATTGGAATAAGGCAAACTTGCCTTGAGATTATTTGCCACATGCTGACCACATAGCACAGCCGGTGCTGCTGGTAAGGGGCGAAAAACCCACTTGCAATGGAGGAAGAAACTGGAGGTGGAGGTTTTCTCCATGGTGAGTTGGAGGCCTATTGAAGAGCATTCATGTTTTGTATTCATATTCTCAATAAATGGTTACAGAGTCACAATGCTGCAAGCAACAAATTACACACAAGATCCCAGAGAAGGTTAGTTTTGAAAGAAAGGGATGTCCAAACACCCTGGGCGAGTATAATTATTGAGAAATCTGCCTATCTGATATGTGTTAGATAAAGCTATAACTTTATATTTACAGCGACAACTAAATATTTAACAATTTTAACTTCAGTGCTTCCTTAGCTATGAGGCAAACAAGCCTCCTATTTCCCCCAAGATTTGTTTTATGTTTAAACATTCATCTGATAATTTCAGTGTGCTAATTGTATTCAATTACCTAGGCTTACAGTAACTTCAAAGTATTTGCTACTATTTCAAGCCTGCAAGGCACTCATTATGACCCAAAAATTTATCTATGAGTCTGTTTTCCCCCGCAAGCTTTTTCTCCCTTATCACCTAATAGATAAGTGGTTGTTTGAACTCCAACGCAAATCTGAATTGCTTGTGCAGGAGGTTATTAGTCTTGATAATGGGCTCAGGCAGGCTGTTTTTCCAGTAAGAGACACTGAACTATTTACAAGTCCTACTTATAAAGAAAGGAGTCTATTTTTAAGGGATCAAGTCCACTGGTTTCTCTTTACACCTACCGACCATTGGAATTAGTTTTCTCTGATAAAAAAGAAATTCTTGTTTTGAACCAATATTCTTCCTTGCTATGTTTTCTACATCAGTGATTTTGTTGTGCTCTAAGTGTACTGTTTTATTGGAGGCAGATGGTTTGCGGTTGTGTTTCTCATAACACACACAAAATACCAGAACAAAGTGTAACCACTCAGATATCTACAAGCTTTCTCACATTCACATTGCTGTAGCTCCATCCTTTGTCATTGATGTTCCACTTTTCCCAAATGGAAAAATTATAGTCAGTTGATCAGAACAGATTTGTCAAGAAACCTCCACCCCCAAAGCACAGGTAATCAAGACAAATGTATAAAGGCACCTGCAACTATGGTATGGCTGACCCCTGTTGGTTATACACAGCTGCGCAAGCATATGTAATACTGTTGATACCTAATAGCAGCAGCAGCAGCAGCAGCAGCCTTTCACCCTTGGATACTTATCTGATCCAGCCTCTCATCCAGTTTTCCATATCCAGGGATCCACTTCAGTCAATGAAGACAGCAAGCAAACTTTGCAGATATTCAGTAATTTGAAAACCTATTATCAAAAGACTTTGTCATATTGGGCACAATGCAAGTTTTGGGGATTTTCTTGGTTTTTTTTCTTTTTCCTGTTGCAGCAGAGATGGAAGACAGCACTCTAAAACATAAAAATGAAGCTTATCAAATCGTCACTTTCAAATGGCATCATGTCCAGGATCCTTATATTATTGCTCTCTGGATTCTTGTGGCCAGTCTGGCCAAAATTTGTAAGTTTGAGATTCTTCTTTGTGCACCCTTTTACCTACACAGATTAATTTTTTATACTGGTTTTAGCTAATGCTTTATTTTTAATGACGTTTACTGTTTGTGTATTGAATTGGGTGTTTTTCCAGTTATTTATTTTAACTCAAAATACAGTTCTGTTGCTCAAATGTTTATTTTAGGCATTAAACCTAGGATTGGTTTCAGATTATACTTTCCCGTTATCTTTATTCTCTGCTATTATTTTCTCTCTACAAATGGCATATCTTTTTTCTGAACAATTATGGAGAAAAAGATGGATTAGCTGCATAATTTTCTTTGATCAACACCATTAGGAACCATCTATCAGGAGGCATCTTCTATGCTTCCAGCTTGTACTTTCCATGCTGTACTGTACTTCTGAAAAGATCCTAGAAACAAAGATAATGATATTGAATAATCAGTGCTAAGCATTATTAGGATTGTGAGATCAAATCATATCTTGTCTAAACTGGAGAATGTTGTGAAGTGCAAATATGTATGGATATATGGACAATTTGCAATTATTTAGAACCATTTTTTCTACTCTATAAAGGATATGTTCCAGTATTGCAGGAGCTTGAAATTAAAGACTTGCCTCAAAATAAAATTTGGAAAAAGTATTCCTGATACTTTATCAGGGATCATTCCATTTTTAAAAAAGGATGGAATAGTGATAGATCACATGATTTATAGGCATCACAATTTATGTAGTGAGTTGGGTGGATGATATTTTTGCATACATTAATAATACAACTGAATTACATCAGAGAAGAACAAATTTCTAGTTTTGCAGGTCTACTTTGTTTATTAAAATTAAAACAATGCAAAAAGCACAAAAAGAGGGAAAGTCTAAGGATATTCTGAGGTTGCAGATTAATTTTAAATCTCAGTGTTTAATTCACTATCTTTATTTCAGCTGAGTAAAACATTTATTATTGGTATCCTGAAAGATTTGGGAATCAGCAAACTGCTCCTTTTCCCTGATCTATCTTGTCTATTGCTATAATATATGGAAAAAGGGAAAGGTATGGAGCACATGTACTTAAAAGTACATTATATATATAATGTATTCTCCCAATTTCAATCAAATTATCTCTAATTATACCCTAAAGAATGGGTATTGAGAATGGATAACAAAATATCATGATCTAAGAATCATCACTAATCAGAATCTGCATTACTGGGCTATCCCTGAAGTCAGCATTCTATGTCCATTAGACCAAATGCACCTGTAACTACATTTTGGAGGACCTTAAAACTTCTCACCATAACAGTTCTTTAAATTAGCAAAAAAACTATCAACTTGATTTCTCTTTTTGTTTGTGAAATTTCCCTGTCATGAAATAGATGTATTATAGCTTAATCGAAAAGGGGAGAGAAAGAAAATATAGAGTATGGACTGTAACTTTGAAAAGGACTTCCTACCTTTAGACTTAGTGAATTAATGCCCTTACCCAGCATAGTTTATTTTATTATACTCAACAAGCAGATCATATGAATTTAAAATCACAAACTTTTAAAAGAAATAAGGAAGGTTATCACAATAGCCATTAATCTTCTCTGATCCTGCAGAACACTATGCAATATTTGGTTACCTTGATATATATGTATCTGGGTCTGAAATGTTTTTGTAAATATATCAATACAGTAATAATACAAAGATACACACACACACAGACACACACATGCCACGACAGAGAGTCCATAGAAAGCTACGTTTGAAATAAAAGGATTCCCAGATGCCTATAATGTAATTGAACATAATTATTGCCTTATACATTTCTGTATATGTGCTTAAAAAAATTATTTAGCAATTTTCAATGTTTCTTTAGTTATAAGCATTCTGATGACATCGGGGTTGGTGGACAGAGCTTCCCTCCGGTTTTACTACCGGTTCTATAGAATCCGTCCAAACTGGGGGCAACCCACCACATTAGAATGTGCTAACCTGAAACACTACAAAGGAAGCAAAGAGCATACAATAGATAGTTATGTCTACAATAAGATAGCCAAACAACATTGTGTATGGATAAACTTATATACGAGCCAATATAGCATAAAGTTTAACCCAGTATTCTGGGAACTGGTAAAACCTGGTTCTTTTTCACCCTCAGCTATGTGCCCCATCAATCTAATCACTTTTTGTCAGTCCAATCTACCTCACATGATAGAAGTGGAGATAAAATGAAGGAAGATTTTTGTATGTGGTACCTTGAACAAAAGGAGGAAAGGCAGACAGACAGACAGACAGACAGACAGACAGACAGACAGACAGACAGACAGACAGACAACAAATACATTCTAACTATTCATCTGGGGAGCTATTAGGACCAAAGGCCTTTCTCAATTTCATAGATTGTGTCTATAATTTCTTGTAATGACAGTGATTGTGCAGCTTTTTTTATGCTCTTGAGATATCTCTTCCCATTTTATTTCCCAGAAATTAATACCGTAATTTGCTGTTCAGTTGCAATTGTCTCCAGTGTACGCAGCGGCTTGCAACTTTGGGTTACCAATTTGGTAGCACATATCACTATTCAGACCCTGCATTTGTTGCCAATTCATTTCCAGGTCTAATTTAAGGGTTGGTTTTGACCTATAAAGTTTTTAATTTCTTAGCAGAAATGAAATCTCTACTGGTTTTTTGCAAACTCCTAAAGACCAATCTTTTTTTTGGACAGCCTCTTTTGATTTGAGTTATTGTTGCTATACTCTGATTATTTTCATTCTTGTTTTGTTGGATTTCTATCAGGAGTTTTTAATACTGTAGTTTTCTATGTGAGTCATTGAGAGTCCTTTTTATTGCAATATTGGTCTGAATTCCAGGAATAAAAGTTCATTGCTTGTTGTTTTTATCCTGTGACCCAATAATTTGATAACTGAATGATCCAGTCATTCCATTTTATTTATCATATCCAATTGTCAT
The DNA here is from genome assembly GCA_032468215.1 of Stegonotus admiraltiensis. Taxonomy (NCBI): domain Eukaryota; kingdom Metazoa; phylum Chordata; class Lepidosauria; order Squamata; family Colubridae; genus Stegonotus; species Stegonotus admiraltiensis. The sequence goes on along the minus strand of JANHZT010004552.1, from coordinate 41,951 downwards.
TTTGTATTTCTTTTACTTTTTCCCTTGCTGCTTTGAGCATAACTCAAGGCTGAATCTCCCAGTATTGTATTCTTATTATATAATTTTGGTTACATATTTAGAGTCACTTGGACATTGAATTGATTTTAGTAATAGCATTTGGCAATGAAAAATCATAGGTAGAATGCATATTTTGCATGTTGAATGTCTTGGCTTCAATTTCTGATACCCTCATTTCAGACAAGGATGTATATAATGCACTTTCTTATAACTGAAAAAGAATGATTTCATCTCAATAACAATATGGTACATAATTTCTTTTTGTTTGCATTGATCTTTTTTATTACTACTACTGAGTTTACATTATATTAAACCATCTTGGTCAGTAATACTGCTTATGTTACTGCTTTCCTTTCAGAGCAATCACAGGCTATTTTTCCAGTCATCTATCCAGAAATTACAGTAGCTATTCCAGAATCAGTTATTTGCCTCTCATATTTCATTTCTTTCTTTTTTTCTTTTTTTCTGTGTGTCTTGCCACCTTTTAACTCACTGTAATGGTAGAGAAAAAATGTTATAGGTGCATTCCCTAGTTTCTATATAGTGATAGTTTAACTTGTAACATGTCCTTGTTATTATCTTGCAATTTGACTATTAGCCCTTCCTGTTTTTGTCTCGCCAAGGGATTCTTTGTTAAGGCAATGAAAAAACCACAAATAATTGTTAATATATTACTTTATAAGAATAATACATCAAAAGAATATTCCCAGTTAATGATCTTTGCAAATGGATAAAAAAGGAAACAGAAAGCTCCATCTTTAGCTAACTGCTGACATCAGAAAAACAATCAAATAGGAAATTGTCTCATGCAAATCATAATTGAAGAGAAAATTTAATCTGGGAATGGGAAACTTTCATATGGCTTGTGATTACATATAACACATGCCTTTAGTGACAGGCTCAAATTGGACAAATCTGTGCAACTCACAAATAAGGCCAGGATTTCCTGTTGTTTTTATGGTTGGTGAAAAATTATTTTGTTTTACAATATTAAAGCTATTTTATAGTGCATTTGATAATGTGAGTTTCTCACTCCAGCCATTTGTGATTTTTCTACAAAAAGGCAAGAAAACAAACTCCCAGTTTTCTGCAACTGTAGTTAGAAAGGAGCTCAACAACTTAATAAAAAGGCAGAGAGCCCACAAGGCTCTAGTACCTACTTTAGTTTAGTGAATCACAAAACAGAACAGATTAGCAGAGTTGGAAGGAACCTTATAAGTCATCTAGTCCAACCCCCACTCAATCAGGAGACCCTACACCAGTGGTAGGCAAACTTGGCTCTTTCACACCCTGTGGACTTCAACTTCCAGAATTCCTAAGACAGCC
>JANHZT010004551.1:86590-96757 GCA_032468215.1 Stegonotus admiraltiensis | reverse complement strand
ATTTGAACTTGCAGTAATTGCAAGCAGCAGATGTTAATAACAGTGTTTTAGTCCACTGTACTACCATGGCTCGTTATGCCTATATTATCATTGAGTGTTTCTTTTACTCCTTTGTCATATAATGCAGGAGTCCCCACCCTACCGGCACTGGTCCGCAGCATGCCAGAAACTGGCTGGTGCAAACAAGCGATGGGATGCAGGCACAAATGAAACCACATACCCCTCCTGACTACCAAAGATGCCTCTCTTCACAGAACCAGCCTTAGTACCCAAATGGTTGAATGCCACTGATCTAATGCTCAAACTGCTTCTTTGGCTAATTCAACTTCAAAAAGTGTTTTGTTATCGTTCCCTTTTTTTCCTTCTTTTTCTCTTTGCACTAGGTTCCATAACTTCTTCTATGTAGTCTCTATGATTACTTTTCTACTTTTTCTACCTTTTCTGTCAGAGTTTTTGCTCCTCTTTGTTCTTCTGATTTTTAACCTTCTAAAGGTCCATCAACACTATTAGAAATCATGCTGGCTGCTTCCTGGATTTTGTTGACCCATTCTTACATTGTTAAATACATTTTAGGTAAGCTTCAATTATTGTTGCTTTAAATAATCTCCAAGCCCTATAAAGATTTCTCTCATTTTTTAAAAAAGGTTTTACCTTATATATTACAACTCATGTTCATGTAATTCAATGACTTTAAACTAGGATAGAGAACTTAGCCGAGTAGTACAACTTTGCAGCTTTATATGCAGAAAATGTCACATATCTAAGTAATCTGATGAGAAAGATCTCTGCTGAGACTCTAGAGAACTGATGACTGTCATATAAAGCAGACAAAGCCATGCTGGTCCACAAGGAAAAAAGAAATCACAGTAGAATAGTATTATTATTAGGACTAGTCAAAAAGCCACTGAAAGTGCAAAACCATTAGGTTCTTCAGAACTTTCATCACATGAAATGATACGGAAAGCTAAAGATAGAAAAGGCCCTGCTCAGTCTAAAAGCTTCCAAATTAGACTAGAAATTGTTTGAGTGAAATCTTTAACTTAAAGTCAACTCTCAAGATGAAAGTGCAGGCTGAAAGCATTAATAAACTGTTCCTAAGTTTTAGTTCTAGTTTGTAATTTATCATATATGTATGCCTTATAATCCTGGCAAAGTCAGCTCATAGGAGATAATTAAAAACCTAACAGCAATAAATACAAATAAATACATCAAATATAATAAAATATTAAAAGAAAGTTTTATGATAATTTTAATGAGTAAACTAATATAAATAATCCAGGAATATGTTATCAGATTCTGACTTCCTGGAGTCAAGAAATATTGGCTGCCAAAAAAGGTAATATTTGATTAAGATAGGCAAATAAAATTGGCAATTTAATGACTTGAACTTTGAGAATGTGTTCAAATCTTGCATAACAATTAAGCTATCCCTTTGAAATAACAATTGTGTTAATTAGGAATACCTTTTCTTCTTTTCCATCAATATTTGGATGCAACAGAATAACTGCTACAAAATAATTAACATTCATTATGTTTTTGGATGAGGCAACCTATCTTCAGCTATGTGTCACCGGGTTATGTGAGCTCATCTGCTTATATATGTGTGAAACAACCCTGAAATCTTCTTGACTAAAGAAGATTTCAGACCAGACTAAAGACCAGAAATTCAGAATTTAACAAGCCTTCTGTCAATCTTGCAAGAGTAGGTTTTAAGTAGTTTTATGACGTTTTAGGCTCAGGGAAGAGTTTTATGAAAAATTCCTTTATAAAACCAATGCAGATATAAAATGAGTTATTGAGAAGAAGAGAACCTTAGGGAAAACAAGGAAAAACAATAAACAGAGGAATTCTAAATACAATAAATATCCATAGAGCTAGTGTAACTAAAATAGGTATGTATTATGAATGATAGCTTGAATAAACTCGGGTTTCAGCACATATTCATCACAGAACGGTTGTCTGGAAAAGATTTATCAGGGCCACCTGTTTCAATGTTCCTAGGATGGCCTGTTTTGTTTGGCCTTTGTTAAAATGTTCTTTTTTATTTCTGTGCTTTCCTCCCTCTTCTCAGCACTTACATTCAATTTTACATGGAGGCTATAAGAAAGCCAGCTTCTTTGGCAAGTCCAAAGAAGGGCCATACATCAAGGACCATGCAAGAGGTTTGATGTATGGTCAGTCCAAGCAGCAAATCTGAAGTAGTCAAAATGAGACACTTAAAATGTGGAAATAACATTAGTATATCATGTGCATAATTACATAATTGTATGAGTGGCCTATGTCAATATAAGTGATGTAATTTTTCTAAGTAGACTGTTAATTTGAAATTTCACAGTACATGGGAGACATTTTTTTAGGAAACAAAAAGTTTCCATCTATTCCAGACTTAATGAATATATGATATTTTATGCCTCTCAAAGTAGGGGTGTGTCACAGCACACAATTGTCCAATGGCACACCAGTATCATATTAAGTCTAGTGCTGGTTAAGGCTAGACACCAAGATATTATGAGTTCTAATCCTGCCTTAGGCATGAAAGTCAGCTGGGTAACTTTGGGGCAGTCACTCTCTCTTAGCCCAGGGGAAAATAGGAGGAGGCAAACTAGGCAAGTTTGCTGCCTTGAGTTATTTATAAAATTAATAAAGGCAGGATAAAACAAAATCTAAAAAAACCTTTTACAATTATATTAGGATTTCTTTATCTTTTACTTGGATTATGAAGCTCAATGAGGCAGTTTGTGGGACAATTTGGAGGCTGCTTGGCTATCCATCTATGTATTTAAAAAGGTGCACAAAGAATACTTCAAAATTTATTGTGATGGACTTCTGGGAAAGAAATGGTGAACTGACCGTGACAGAATGAAGAGCTATTGAGTAGACTGGCTCTTTGTAATTCCTTTAAGGGCAAGGCTTGAAATTTTGTACAAGTCTAAACAGTTGTTCCTCATGAGCAGGTTTGGAGATCTGAAAGCCAGGGGTGAAATGCTCCCGGTTCGGAACAGTTCGGCCGAACCAGTAGCGATGGCGGCATGAGGCTCCACCCAGCCACCCGGTCATCATTACTTCCTGGTTTTAACCAGGAAGTAATCTGTTTTTTATCCTCTGCGCATGCGCAGAGGGTCTATGTGCACATGTGACGTGTACGCACATGTGAGCAGCACATGCACTTTCAAACCGGTTGGGAAGGTAAGTAGATTTCACCCCTGCTGAAAGCCATATTGCTTAAGCCATATTCAGCGCCTTGAAGGACACTGGGTTTCCATTCTTTCTTTTCTAATCATTTTGGAAATTGCTTGTTAAATGTTTTTAGATATTAGGAACCTTTAGATCAAGAAGTCTCAAAAATCTGGGTGTGTTTACTTCGATCCTTAGAGAAAGAAGTTTTAAATACAAGTTTATAGAAAATTTTTTTCCTGTTTTGAAATAAAGTGCGAAAGGATAATTAGAAGGTTGATTTTGGAAAGTTACAAAGGGACTAAGAGTATCAATGGATTTGAAATAGATTTTGGAATTAATTATAACAATTTTCCTATTGGAAAAAAATTGGGTTGTTTTGAATTGTTAAAAAAGTGATAGGATGAGATTTTGAAAATTGGACACTAGAGGGAACCAGAAGGAACTAAAGATTGCAATTATACAGTAGAACATTGAAATTTGATTTACTAATACAGAATGAGGCAAAATATTGTATTAACATTGGGCATATTGAAAGATATTTTTGGACAATGGATCCAGAAGTTAATTTTAAGAATGTCACAAATAAAATATGTGAAGGAAAAGTTAAAAAGTCTGAAGATTGAGAAAATTATGACTAAATGTGGTTGCTAAGATCCTCAAAAAGAGAACTGGGAACTTTAAAGACAAAAAGGCCATGTATCAAGGGGTGGAAACAAATACAGTTTACAAGAATAGATTGATAAAGAAATGTAGGTTTAACTATATTATTTCCTCTTGTAGTTTCACTTACTATTTCTTTTGCTTTAATATTTCTCATTCCTTGAATTGCATGTCCAGGGGAGTATTTTGTTGCCAGTTGACTCAATTTTCTTTCAAAAGAAATCCATGATTGATTTATCTTTCACTCAGAGTTATATATGAAAATCACCACAACAGATTGGAGGGAACAATGATTGAAGCACAGACATTTGGAAGAGACTGTAAAAAAGATAGCCACTCTACATAATAGGGCTGTGCAGTTATCCTGATTTAAAAGGGAACAGGTGGCCCAGAGTGCATATTGAATGCATAGCTGCAGAGTCCCAGAAAAAGACATGTTCAATAAGAAGGTGCTGACAGATGCAATGTGTTTACCCACGTGTGTGCTGAATCTCCTTTTCCCCTTTGAAATCTGGTTCACTCCTACAAACAAGATCCTTAATTTGATTCTAAATTACGAACCTCACAGAAAGGAATTCACTCGTTTTAAGTATTACTGCTATTTCTACGAGGAAAAAACAGGGTTGATGAAATTGTTCAACCATATAATGATTCAGTTATGTTGTAATTCTGAAAATTACAACAGCAGCCAGGCTTTTGCATGGTTTAATCTTTTCATTGATTCAAAAGGATTCATACCACTCTATGTTTAATTTGTATTGTCTAAGTATGTTTTGGTTCAGAATAACACAAGCTGCCAATATAACCATATCATTACAATTCTTCAAGCACTTGAAAACTGGATGCTTTATGTGTGAGTGAACCCCATCTCCTTTAGACAATTGGAGTGAAGCTCAGTTAAGTCTCAAATATTTGGAATATGCAGCTGGGGAGGATGAAAGAGAAAATTACAGATAAATATTACTCTTCCTAATCTTGCAAGATTTCACGTATTTATAGAGTTGGGAATACTAGAAAAATGTCTTTACTGGAGTCTGTCCCTCAGTAAAATTATAATAAAATTTGACGTTTTGGAGAAAGATATGCCATGTATATTTTTTAAAACATTAAATATAAACATTACCTTGACTGTCCATATTGTTTGGCATCTGTTTTATATGAAACCCCCAGGTGCTTTACATGGATTTTATTTATACTGTAGAATTATTAAACTGAATATTTCATCTATTGGAAAAACCCATCTTAATGCCTTGTGATAGCAATAGCACTTAGACTTATATACTGCTTTACAGTCTTTTCTAAGTGGTTTACAGAGTCAGCATATTGCCCCCAACAATTTGGGTCTTCATTTTACCTACCTTGGAAGGATGGAAGGCTGAGTTAACCTTGAGCCTGGTGACATTTGAACTGCCAAATTGCAGGCAGCCAGCAGTCAGTAGAAGTACCCTGCAGTACTGCACTCTAATCACTGTGATGGTTTATTACCCAACACCATGGTGATATTGAGTAATAAAGTCTGGGGGTGGATGGGTGGCTGGAATATTCAAAGTATCAGCTTTGCCTTTCTTTGCACCTTCCTTTCACTAAGAAAGTAAACTGGGAGTGTGTTCTGAGCAACTAAGCTTAATTTAAAGCAGGGCTGGGGAATTCTGGGAACTGAAGTCCACAAAGCTTAAAGTTGACAAGTTGAACAGCCCTGATTTAAAGTCTCTATAGAGACTGTAGTTTGCAGAAGCTGCCAATGCAGATATCCACAATCGTTATTTTTTCAAGGGAGAAATGCTCTCTTGTCATGTATAGACAAAATGCTCTGGCTTCCTTCTTTAGCTGGAGATAGGAAAGGGCCAAAGCCTGTGGCCCAAGATTGAAATTGATTGAGGTTTGCCATATTATGCTTTTTATGAAAATTTGGAATTCCAAGAAGCTGGGAAATTCAGGAGAATAGAAGCAGAAGAGCAAGATGCTTCAGGAATAGAAACTGGGAAAACACTGGCTAGGAATTTGTGTTATGTTTTCCACTTGTCCTTTGTGTGGCATTAAATCAGTTATCAAACTCCAAATGTTTGTTATTTCTGCCTACAAACCACTGAATTGTATATAATTCAGCCTTTAGTCAGTCTTTTTAGGTGGCCTTCCTAATTCTTTTTTTAAAACCTTTTGATGATAAATTTTCCATAGAATGATCTGCTGATCTGTAATACAGGTAGTCCTCGACTTACAACCATTTGTTTAGTGGCCACTTGAAGTTACAACGGCACTGAAAAAAGTAACTTTTTCACACTTACCTTGTAGCATCCCCGTGGTCATGTGATCAAAATTCAGATGCTTGGCAACTGGTTCGTATTTATGATGGCTGCAGTCTTCTGGGATCATGTGATCACCTTTTGTACTCTTCTGAGAAGCAAAGTCAGTGGGGAATCCAGAGTCACTTAAGAACCGTGTTACTAACTTAACAACTGCAGCAAGAAAGGTTGTAAGAGGGAGCAAAACTCACTTAGCAACTGCCTTGCTTAAGAAAAATTTGGGCCCAACTGTGGTTGTACATCAAGGACTACCTGCATTTTAAGAAGAACTCTATTTGTAGCAGACCAGTGCTATCTAATGGTCTGCCTGGAGCATTGCATTATCTTGTAAATAATAGTTAAAGAAAACCATGGTTTAGTGTGGTTTCTGAATCAGATTTTCTTTAATTTTGGCATCGGTCAGGCCACTAATATGGAACTATTGGAACAAATGAAACCCAATATTTGTGATGAAATTATGACTTTCCACTTCAGATTAAATTTAAGCCAGTTGCTATGCTAGCACTGTTTCAGTAGAATGAGTTGTTATTGTATAAAGTGAGTTACAGTCTTTGTAATCATTCATTATGCCAGCCATATAATCAGGCAAGGTATAAACAAAGGGAAAGTCTGTGGCATTTAAAACATGTTATCTTCCAGAGGTATACTGTCCAACAGAAGAAAAAGAAGAAGAAGAAGAAGAAGACTGCAGTGTATTTCAAACCCCTTTATTGTCTTTTCCCAGTGATGGTTTCAGAAATTCTGGATGGGAAGAGGAGGCTGATGCATCACTTGGGCTTTTCAAATACAAACACAAAAGACAATTTTAAAAAAAAGCACAACTTTTCATAGGAAGCCATTGAAAAAGTCACCAAGTGTGAATCATCACATCTGCATCAAGTTATGAAAAAGTGGTGCTTGTTAGCCTGCTGCTTGAAAACCAGAACATTTTTATCAGTTCGTATAATTGCTAACCCCTTATTCACTGTTCCACACTGAAGGGTTCTTTGCCTCCTTAAGATCCCACTAATTGCTGACAGATTTGATTTCTCTGTGACAGCAGGAGTCCTGTTGCTGGCCTTTACATCAAGTAATTGCTTTATTTTTCTCCCTCTGCTCTCAAAAACGGAATTCCCTTCTCCTCCTGCTTGAACCGGGCGTAATGACTTCTTTCTATGTTATTAAATCCTTGCCATTTAAATCACATTTAGAGATGTTTTGAATAACTGATTCCAATTACTAAGGCTTCTTACTAAGAAGCAGCTGAAAACGCAAGTCATTACTTGCCCGTAGTCAAGCAGCTACACCTTGCAGGGAAATCTCTGGTGGACCGTATTGTATTTCTGCCTTGTAAGGTGTAATTTCTATTCGCAGGGGGCTGATATTCAACAAATATACAGCTGCTGGGCTTCTCTTAACCTGTCATTTGTGCAAGACAGAGATATTAGAGGATATATTTATTTTATAAATACTGCTGTCCCTTAAAGAAATTAACTAGATTTTCCCCATGACATCTCAGTAAGGATGCTTAGAACAACAGGAGAGATGAGCTGTTTGACCGCCGAGTGACCCAAGTATGCCGCTTATTTGATTAGGCCACGTAAATGTATTTCGAAGATACCTTAAAACAGACAATCATTAGAAACCAGAAGGAAAAGCCCTGGAAAATAGCAGAGACAGGAAAAACCCCTATCTTCAAAATTATCAGAGCAAAATAATCAACCTAGATCGGGGTGTCAAACTCGATTTCATTGAGGGCCAAATCAGGATCATGTTTGACCTTGGGGGCTGGGTAGGTGTGGCCATCTTGATGTCATTTGTGTCGGGGTCATCTGTGATGGCCCAAAATGGAGCTTGGGGGGCTGCGACAGCCTCCTGCAACCCTCTGCCAGCAAAAACGGAGCTCAGGAGGGCTGCATGCAGCCTTCCTGAGCTCTGTCTTTGTTGGCAGAGGGCTGCAGGAGGCTGTCGCAGCCTCCCAAGCTCCGTTTTCACTGGTAGAGGCACCGTGGGCTGGTCCTTCACTGTTTCCAAGGTGACCCCACAGGCCAGATCTAAGCACCTTGAGGGCTGGATCCAGCCCACAGGCCTTGAGTTTGACAGCCTTGAGCTAGATATATGATGTTCAAGAAATGTATAACAAAGACATGTTTCAGACAAACTTAGGGGGGCAACCGAGGAGAATGCATAAACATGTGGAATAGAAGGGGACATCCAGAGAAAAGATCAGAATTTGCCTTATGCTTATTTAAAGTAGGCCTTGTTTGTCAGCACAGACTGGAACTGATTTGCCAGGATTTGGGTCAGATTTTACTTCCTGCTTGCTTGGAAATTGAATCTGAGACCTCTGTGTGCAAAACATCTGGGCTACTGTTTTGCCATGGGACATCTGAGCAAAGAGAAGGAAAGGCTTAATCCTCTGACTCCCTTCCCTTGGCTTTCACAAGCAGAAAAGGCCATCGGGAAAGTTGAGCCAGAACAACATTGGAAAGTTAGACGGCAGGTTGCTATTCGTATATTCGTCAGAGATTATGATTCTAGCTTTGCTGACTTTCCAGCAATTGGCAGCTTGCTTCTACCCAAGCTCAAAGAATGGAACACAGTGCACAGAAAGTGAAAGACATTTGTGATTTTCCTCAAATTATACAACTCAGTGCCTAATAATCAGAAAAAAGTAAGAAAAAATAGAAGCAAATATTTCAATAAACCTTAATTATCTTTGGCATGTTTAGTATGTTTTTAATAGGCACAAACATTTTAATAAGGGCACCCAGCAATGGGAATTTCCTTCCAATTGTTTATTCATATGTAGCCAACTTCTGCTAAGCTTCAGTGTATTGTTAGCCAGAATGGACTTGGAATTCTGCGACTTACAATCCCAACATACCTGGAGGGGGCCAGTGCCAGGTTGGGACAGCATTAACCAATGTAAGCCCACTGTTAGTCCCATGTGCTATCAGCATGAGGATTACTGTTGTCTCCATATGGCTGACAACTGTTAGGCCTGCTGCTTCAGTATGCCTGCCGCTTCTATACTCTCTGCCTGGAAAGGCTCTAATCACCGTCTCATTTAAAACCTCTTGCATTCCTTATATCTGTTGCTCGCCTCTAATTGCTTCTTCCTTCCAGGATTGCTATATGTCAGCTGGAAATCTCTTGTTCTTCATTTCAGTAGTTTCTACCTACACCACTTAAAATGTTGCTAGCCACCAGAACGGCTCACAACTCAAAATATATCTCAAATAAATAAATATAATTGACAGCTTTGGGGTTTCCAACACATATATTCTTTCTCAATAATTCAAAAGGGTATAAATTGGATTGGGGCCATTTATATCATAACACTACATTTCTGAATGCTGAAATGGCCTAGACTGTCTCTTTCTTTGCCCAAATCCAGTCCTGCTAACCCCATTGTGATATTTTTTTATATTTTCTTTCCTCTAACAGTGACAGTTGAAATTAACTTGAGAAAGGGAGATAAGGAGGTCTTAGATTCCCAGACATTGAATGATTGAAAATTCAATGTATTCTACTTGCTTGTTCTGTGTTGCCATTTATTCAACAAACCGTTGTTTAAAATCTTTAATCAAAGTAGCACGAAGCTTATGGAAAAGTCGAAGCGTCCTGCGTAGGAAAGAGGCAGGAGAGTTTACCCCAACACAAGAGTCCAGTGACACAAACCTCAAGTTTAGGAATATTCAAGACTAGATCTTTTTGCAGTCCAAGGGTCTAGGTCAGTGATGGCTAACCTTTTTGCATCGTGTGCCAAAAGCAGGGGGAGCGCGAAGGGTCACACACACGTGTGCCCACATCCATAATTCTATGCGCCCTGCCCCCCCTGCTCCCCCTGATTTTGGCATGCAATGGCATGTGATAGGCCCATTTTTCATTCTCCCCAGGCTCCAGAGCCTTTCTATGAGCCTGGGGAGCCCAAACATGGCCTTCCCCACTCCCTCAGAGGTCCTCCGGAGGCTGGAAACAGCATGTTTCCTGACTTCTGGTAGGCCCAGAAAGCCCAAAAATCAACTGGCTGGCTCACGCATGT
>JANHZT010004551.1:72445-86490 GCA_032468215.1 Stegonotus admiraltiensis | reverse complement strand
GAGGCTGGAAACAGCATGTTTCCTGACTTCTGGTAGGCCCAGAAAGCCCAAAAATCAACTGGCTGGCTCACGCATGTGTGCTGGAGCTGAGCTCCCGTGCCCACCAATATGGCTCCACATGCCACCTGTGGCACCCGTGCCATAGGTTTGCCATCACGGGTCTAGGTAATCTAGTTAACAGACTATGGATAGAGCCACACGCAAGAGATACAAGTGTCATCTTCTACAAAGAATCATCACAACAGTCATCCCTTTTTTTAGCCCTGACACTCAGTTTGATTAATTGAGTCATGTGTCTTTCCCTCAAGCAGACAGTTTGACTTGTTTGCCCTTGTTTTCTTAATTTGCAATAGGACCATGACCTTGTTTTGCTCAGACTTCAGATCAGCTGACTCAGCTCATATCGGTGTCTTCTCAGATGTGCTCTTTTCACAAAGTCCTAAGGTGATGCCGATACTTGGACTAGTTAAGGTCTTTGACATTTGAATAAGAAGATTCAGATTGATCCCTATCGCTACTGTTACAGCCACTCTTCCTGTCTTGCAACATCTTCCATACTTAATATTTGTATGATTAGGGAACCAACTAAATGCAGACTTTTTTTTTTCTAAGAGGGAAGTCGTTTGGAGAGCTGCTAGTCAAAAGGACAGCATGGTATAATGGTGAAGAGGTTGGACTAGGAACAGAGATATACCACTTAGTATCATCAGCATACTAAGAACTTCAATCCATGCCACTGGATGATCTTATGCAGTAGCTTCATGAAGTTGTAGAAAAGGAGTGATGACAGCATGAACAATCTGAATCAACAGTAGGACCCTCCACGTCTCTCAACAAGGAGATGCCTGCAATTATAACCACATCAAAGGTACCTGGCAGCTGGTCCTACCTCTGTAAATACAGGTGATTTCTTCAGATTGTCAAAGCACCCCAATTCTGGAGGGAGATTTACCTGACTCCAATATTATTTATTTGAAGGTTAAGGACAGGAAATTGGTGGTCATCCAGATGAAATCCAAGCAGCCTCAGGCAGCAAAGCCAATGGTGAAGGAAGCTGGGAACTAAAGTTCAACAATCTGACAGACCATTGATACTTTATTTTTCTTTTAGACATTAGGAATATTTTTTCTTGCTTTTGGGTATCCTGAAATATTCTTTTATCTCCAAGTTAATTTGGTTATCTATTATTTGATTTGCTTTTTTAAAAACAACAACAACTATAGAATCAGTTGTGCTGAAAGGCAGTATAAGTATTTACAATAAAAATAAGTCTGTGCTATGAAAATAATATGTTATTAATTTATTTAGTCAATTTGTATAACTGCCTTCTCAAGAAGGATTCAGGGTGACTATATACCTAGCTTTATATTTAAACTATAAAATCAGTGTAGAATTTAGTACTATACTGCCGTGTCACTGTGTTATGATTTTCATAAGCTAAATGTCTACCTGTCACACGGGATGAACAAATGATGTTCAAAGTCCTTTGCTACTTTGGTCTTCAAAATGCAGAACCTGTTGCAGCAAATACAATTTCCATGGCTGAAACTCTATATTATTACAAACCTAATGTTACCTTTTCTACTAAAAATAAGATATCAGGCCAGATTGGCCTTCACTGGATATTACAGTGTTGCACCCAAGAAGAATTAATTTCACATCTGCTTAGGTTAAACTCCAGCAGCAATCAAAATCTGATTTAGATCCTCGCCCTCAGAAAGTCCTTTGGTTTCCCTTACAGCAGCAGCTATGGCAATTAAAAAGGAAAGGACAAGAACCATTAGTTTATTGAGTCATCCACTTTTATTATGTCTCCTTATTTCTAAACAGAGAGCCTCAATCAAGCCCACTTTGCTTTGCCCAATGGAGTGGAAATTCTTTTTGATGGACATAATCATGTTGCAGTAATTCATTACCCTTGGGCCTTGTTAATGTCAACTGACATGATAACATTTCTTCGGCTTCTGGTTTTTTAAAAAAAATAAAAATAAGGCAGCGTTCATTACTTTTCATGACCTAAGCAGAATTTTCAATTCAGTGCTTGTTTAACACTTATTTTTTTCTTGTAGTAATACTTTAGAACAGATTATATCAATGGGGGAAAAAACCCCACATTCAAATGCAAAATCTGCATAAAGCATTGATAACATTAACAAAAATGCTCTTTTGCTCATTCAGTTTATATTGATGTTTACTTGGGCACATGCAAATTATCTAGATGAAAAATGTATTATAAGAAATATTAAAACATGAGTCAGAATAATCGCAATCTCAACCTTTGGTGTTATGATAAAACAGGCAAAAGTGATTTTATTTTTTACATGTTCATAGTATACATTTAATTCAATAAAGAATCTTTCTTATTACCTTTAAAGCCCTGCATGGGGTGAGAAGGTTACTTGAGGAACCTTCTCACCCCACTGGCACCTGTCCATTCCATCTGCACCAGCAGAGGAGGCATGCTGCAGGTCCCATCAGTCAATGAATACCGGCTGGCGGGGTCCAGGAGAAGGGCCTTCTCTGCTGTGGCTCCTGCTCTTTGGAACATCTAACCCTCTGAGGTGAGATTAACTTCCATCCTTCTAACCTTCCACAAGAACCTGAAGACCCGGCTCAATGGGAAGCATCATACTGGAGGTGGTTGATGAATTAAGAGGCAATCGCATCTCCCCCCATGCATCCTGTTCCCTCCCTCCCCATCTTTTAACTATAATTTTATTTTGATTGTGATTTCCATTTTTATTGTTCTGTTAGGGTTTTAATGTTTTAATGCTGTAAAATGCCCAGAGTCATTTCGATATGAGATGTGTGGCAAATAAGTAAAATTCCCTGTAACATGCTAAATCTCAATACAGAGTATAATCTATATCTATGAGTAGCCTCTATATACATGTAGGCATACCTCAGCAGGGTAAAAATCAATGATGCTGATTATCTTGTCAGCAGCAAGTATGTGTGATATCACTATCAAGCAACTACTTAAAGGATAATATTGGAAAATAGTTTAAAACTTTAGGATATACTTTGGAGTAGGCTGAATGTAGTACAAAACCAGGCTAATTATATAATATTGAAAAGTAGTTATATATAACTGGAGAGAGAGAGAGAGAGAGAGAGAGAGAGAAGAATATGACAAATGGTAGATTATAATGACTTGATGTCTCTGAATTCCAAAGAAAAAGGAAGGAAGGCAGGCAGGCAGGAAGGAAGGAAACAGAAAGCAGCTATCATTAATGAATTAGCAGACAAAATACTCATACTAAAAATTATGTGTGTCATCAAAGTCATGCGAGCTATCTTTTAATACTATGTATTAGACCAGTGATGGCTAACCTTTTGGTCATTGCGTGCCAGGAGCGAGGGGGAGTGCAGGGGGTCACACGTGTGCGTGCCCACAGCCATAATTCTATGTGTCCCACCCCAGCACACACAACCGCCCTCCCCCTGCTCCTGGCACATGATGACCCAGTGGGCCTGTTTATTTCTCTCCCCAGGCTCCAGAGCCTTTCTAGGAGTCTGAGGAGGACAAAAACAGCCTTCCCTACCTAACCCCCGGAGGCCCTCCGGAGGCCGAAAATAGCCGGTCCCAGCTTCTCAACTGGAAGTCGGCAAATGGGCCATTTTCAGCCTCCAGAGGGCCTCTTCGGGGGCGCGGAAGGCCGTTTTCGCCCTCCCCAGACTCCTAGAAAGGCTCTGGAGGCTGGGGAGTGAGAAAAACAGGCCTTCCCCACCACCGCCTGAGGCCCTCTGGATGCAGAAAACAGCCTGTTTACCTACTTCTGGTGGGCCCAGAAGGCCGGAGCTGAGCTCACGTGCCCACCGATATAGCTACATGCGCCACCTGTGGCATGTGTGCCATAGGTTCACCATCATGGTATTAGACTATTAGCTTAAACATTCATCACAGAATGATCATGATAGATGTAGAATCTGATAAGGATTTAAATGTTTTTATTATACTCCAGCTGTTCTATTGGATTAGTAGAAAAGTAAGCATCATGATTATGGTAATGGGAACCAGAATGCTCATGTGTTCATGTACAGTATAGAACTAAAATATTAATATTTGGCTGTCTCAAATCTAGCTGAGTACTTCAGTCACAGTCATGTTCTCTCAATAACTTTGTGGATCAGATGTAATATTTTAAGGATTTGTTTTCTAAAAAATTATAAACTATTCTAAAAAGTTTAGATAAGACACTTTCTAACAGGGAATCCATAAATGTGGAGAAAATCCATCTGTGGCATTAGTGACAAAAAAAGCAGCAAGACCAGTATTTGGAGAGAGAAGCATGGGTAATCTAAAACTGTTGTATGGGTATGTCATATTATGGTGATTTTCTTTAAGCTTTGATCCTTCAGATCAAAACAGGGTGAGATTTTGAATTCTTCACCAGCAGCTGAATGACAGAATATGGAAACATATTCCTCATTGAGCTCTGGTTTTCATAAAAATCTATTATGCATCTATCATGACTAAAATATTATTTCTTTACTGAATGTAAAGAAAACCAGCATGCTTAAATTACAATGCTGCCAAATTTATAAACTTTGACAGTCCCTCATACTGAGATGAATAGGCACATTTATTTCATCTGAAATAATATACATTTTCTCATTGCATTTGCTGAAATATGGAAATACATATATCTGTCCCAGATTTCTTAGAAGAATTTGAATATCAGTTAAAACATCATCATAGTATCTCTACCATTGAATGCATAGTTAGAATTTACTAAGACTCAAAATGGAAACAAATAATATATGTGAAAACTAACATTTTTGATGCTGATATATCTATTTTTACATGTCATTAATTCACTCAAATGCAAAACGAATGGCTCTCAAAAAATTTGTATCAATTTTTGTACTGAAATATATTCTATGCTATTCTATGCATTTCCTAGAAAATGAATTCTTTTGAAGTCAGCAGGACTTACATCTTAGTTATGTACTTCAGAATATTCTCATCAGCTTCACATTGCAGACTTTTTTCAATAATTTGATATCAATGCAGATTATTGTTTAGACACGTTCTATAAACTGAATTTAATTTATACATTATTGTAGATAAGATTTATTGAATATTGGTTCAAATACGTTCAGGCTACAGGAAGTTGTGATTTTGTCATGCCCAAAGTTCTACTGCCTTAAAATTGGGATGGGAAAATATTCTTCCTTAATAAAGTTTTTTCTGCTGTTTAAAATATGGTGTCCTGCTCACCTCACGGTCATACCATAAATACTAGGTGCATGAATAAAAAATTTACAAAATTGATGATCAGCTGGGTTCTAAAATCTCTTTATGAGAGCACCTGACTGGGTTTTGTAACATGTAGGAAATGTTTACCTTTCCTTTCTTATCATTCACTGTAATTTGACTTATGTTTTAAAAAAGCAAACAAGCCAGAAAAATGACATTGATTCTGGATGATGCTATAATCACAGAAGTGTAGAATTGTAAAAGAATGCAAGACTTATGCATTTCAGTCCTATAGAAAAACAGGAAAATTTAAGGAATTAATTTTTAATTATTTAATTAAAATTAAATGACCCAGCAACCAAAAAGTGACTAACCAGATTAAAGACTTCCACCAAAGACAGAGAACTCACAATCTTAACAGTAGACTGAGCCACTATTGTACTGACTTTACTCCAGAAATCCAGACTATTTTAATCAGTGTTGTCTATATCTAGGGCAATTCTACTTATGTAGTGAATTGAATGTAATCTATTTCTATTGATTGTGTAGTTATTACCAGTTTTTAGCGCTACATACTATATCTGCTTCTTGTTTGCTTCTTTTACAAAATAAAGTCTGTAAAAGATCAGGCTAATCTATCTATAATCTTTAAGACCAATTACGAAAATATGACAGCAATTAAATTTGTTGGGAATATCCAGCACAGCTTTAGTATCTTGGCATTTCTTCTTTGCCAACATTTGAGACTTTCCTGGCTAGCTCGAGTTATCCATTAAAAGTCCTGAAAACTGTAAGTTTAGTCTTGCTGGAACGCAAACCCTTTCATGTTGCTCTTAAATATCTTGATCCTGTTTCAAATGAAATATTTTATTATGGTTTCTAATAATAGAAAATTGCAATCTGTCCCAAATGGGAAACAGGGCTACTATTGGTGCTGAAGTTATTGCACATGAACACCTAATGATTATGAGAACTGTTAAAGGACAAGCTTTTCTTACATTTAAGCTAAAAGGGAAATGAAATGAATCTTTCCATAGATTTTGGAAAGGAGAATTTAAGACAAGGAAATACACTCCCCAAAGAAAATGGTGGGGGATGGTACCCTTGACACCAGTTACTTTTTTCTCATAGAAAGTGGAAACTTTCTTTCCCTCCTAAAAACTAGAAATTATTCATTATTTCACTGATTCTACTATTCTTATTTCAAGATATGAATTTGTGTATATATTACTTTCTCTAGCCTGCCTACATTTGCTCTAAACTGCCCGTATATCCCATTCTTGGCCATTCGAAGAATTCTGAGAATTGAAGTTCATACTGAAATGGCTAAAGTTGAGAAGCACTGCCGTACATGACTTATAATAATGGTAATCTTACTGTTAAAATATGTCATTTGTTAAAAAAGCACCCATATTATAATGATAATGATGATAATCATCATCATCATCATCTTTTGGGACTTTTGAATACAGACGGATCGTCATTTGGAACATAACACACCAGATATCACGGTTGTTGAGGGCTGAAGTGTACAGTTTATTGATATCACTGTACCAGGAGACACCAGAGTCGAAGAAAATGAAATGGAAAAAAATCACGAAATATCGTGACCTGGCCATTGAAACTACATGGCTATGGATGAAACATGTAACAGTGATATCCATTGTCATTGGGGCACTTGGTACCATGTCTAAGAATTTTACAAAACACATCAAGAAATTGCAGCTTTCTGCAGTAACACCAGCAGAACTGCAAAAAACTGCACTACTCGGAACATCGTATATTTTAAGAATACTTGGTTGATACTTAGGATGCTGGCAGCAACCTGTATCAACCATTAGCATCAATTAATTATATTTGTGACACATTTTTAAATGTTCAGTTGACTGAGTTTCAGGCTTAATGAATAAAATAGATAATAATAAATAATAATAACAACAACAATAACAATCATACGTGAGCATGGAATGCTTCAAGTGCAACAGACAGTTGAGGTAGAATAAAGAGCATAGAAAGAATTTCTGGATGACAGTGAAGAAGATGCACTGAAGCTAGTAAACCATGAAGGTTTATTGAGTATTGGACAGATCAAACTGGCCTACAAGAAAGAACAAATGAAGAACAGAAAAGAGACATGGCAAGGCCCGTTATATGGCTAGTACATACCCGTGCACACATACACATACACAGAGAGAGAGAGAGACTGACGAAGTCACACTATTAGCAGGCAAAGTAGATAAGAATAGCAAGACTTTGCAATGTCTAAGAGCAGGAAAGTTGAAGAAAGGGACAAAGGGTCTAATTCTGGCTGCACAAGTCTAAACCTTAAGAATAAATGCATACAAAGCCAGAATTGAATAGACAGCAGCAGAAGAAACAGTGGACCACCTGGTAAGCTGCTACCAGAAGATCACACAGACTCACTACAAGCAATGGCGTGACAAAGTAGCAACAATGGTGGTTTGGAAATCTCCAAAAAAAACCCCACTTGTCTGCATGCAAGAACTAGTGGGACATAAAATAGAAAAAGTAATAAAGAAAACAAAGAAGCTAAAGTACTCTGGGATGTTAAAATTCAACAGATAAGCACCTGCCACTTAACAATTGTTAGGAAAGAAAAAAAATCAGGATACTGGATGTTGCAGTATTTAGCAACAGCAGAATAGAAAAGTACTGAGGAGGACTTCATAGGTGGATAAAAATATCAAACTCAATCTAAGCACCTTACTGACTGTGTGACTAACCATAATATTAAAATGAAACTCCAAAGACCAAACAATGTTAGATTTTAATGCCAGATCTGCCCTATGGAAGACATGAGGAGCAAAAAAAAAATATGTGCCCTACAAACATTATTGCTGTCCAAGAAATTAGCAACTTAAAGGAGCTTTAGGGGACAGCATATTTCAAAGGCTCCCCTCTGGATTAGGTTACAAATAATGAATGTGTGATTGTATCCATCTCATACTGAAGAAATGAAAGGCTAGATTTCTTTGATGAGATGGTAGGTACACAATGGTAGGCACCAGGCTAATCGTTCTTAAAAAGGGCCACAACTGACAGCTCAGCCAAAAACTAGGCAAAGCCTGGACTCTTGGTCCAGCAGAAATCTCTCTCCTTTGCTTGAATTAAAAGCATTATTACCTGACGCTAATACAGTCAGCATGTAGGGAGGGCTGTTTCCGTCCAAGCAATTTTAAGCATGCATTATTCACTGTCTAGTTTCTAAGAGTGGAGATAAGAAACAATGCCTATCTGTGCTAAGCAGAGATTACTGCCTCCCTTTGCAGAGCAGTAATAGACTACTATTTAAAAAAAAAAAGGAACAGCAGACTCTCAGATGTTATCCACGATTCCTCCAATATGAGTCTTTTTCAGAAACATTTGATTTAGGAATAATTAGTGCAGCATCTTCCTTAAAGCGCTCCACCATTTCAAACAACAGTTTAACCAGTCCCTTGCTGCAGAACAGGGGAAAGAAAGATTTTAAAATGATGAATTAGAAGTGCCTTCAGGGCTTCAGATCTGTCTTCTTCAGAACTTGACAATTCTTCTCTGATGCCCAAGATATCAGAATGAGCAATAAGCAGATTTTAGGTTCTGTTAGAGAGATGACATTGAAATCTTTTTATTTTCATTTATCTATTTCTGATATCTGTTCTCTAAACTGATCAAAGCAAACACCACTTTCAATATTTATCTCAGGCTGAGACTGAGAATCTATTTTCCTTTCCTGACATTAAGCAAAGCTAAGACTGTTTAGTGTATGTGAATGATAAATCAGCTAGAACCAAGATGCATGCTCCTTTGAGCTACTGGAAAGTCTCCCAAATATAAAATATAAATATACTCACTTGTGGTCTGGACATAGGTTTCCATCACAACTTCCAATATGTTATCATACTATGCAATTCTTAACAGATATACATCGTGTCTTCATTATACAGTTACTATGTTAGGAGTGAGCAGGAATGATAAAATGAACTGTACTGAACCCAGGGGTGAAATCCAGCAGGTTCTGACAAGTTCTGGAGAACCGGTAGCAGAAATTTGGAGCAGTTTGGAGAACGAGTAGCAGAAATTTTGAGTAGTTCAGAAAACCTGCAAATACCACCTCTGGCTGGCCCCAGAGTGGGGTGGGAATGGAGATTTTGCAGTATCCTTCCACTGTCACACCCACCAAGCCATGCCCACCAAGCCATACTCACAGAACTGGTAGTAAAAAAAATTGGATTTCACCACTGACTGAACCTTTTGAGTAGCCAAGCAGCCAAGAAGAACTAGCCACATTAATGATAATTGTGTGTTGGGCACTCAGTACATATGGGCAGATATTTTGTTGTTCCCTCAAAACACCACTACATTTAAATTGAAAGAAAAGATGCATATTTTCTGAGATTTCTGGAACAAATGCCATTTTTTAATTTTATTTTACCTGCCAAGAGTGAATGAAGTATTTCATCTGCAGATAATTCAGAAAACTTTTGAACTGCACCACTAAATTAAAGAAACCAAATAATACATAAAGCTTCATAATTGTCCAGATTCAGACAAGATGGATGGCATATAAATTTAAAAAAATAAATTAATATTGATAAGTTTGGAGAGATCTTTTTCTCTCTAAGGAGCAATATTGGGTGGCTGAGGAATCCTGGGAATTGAAGTCTACACATTTTACAGTTGTCAAGGTTGAGAAACACTGGTATATATTGTTCCTAACAGATGGCCTTAATAAAATGATGGGAATCTGGGGTATTCCAGATATTAGTGAAATTGGTAACTCCTCAGGTTCAGCCACATCTCTTGTTGCAGAAGCTGTTTTCCAGTAATATATAGAAATCCATGTAGCCCAGTCTTTTCTGTCATGTGCCAACACAGTCTGGATATGTATATCTATTGAAGAGGTGAAGGTAAACGACCCATTATGAAGAATATTGAACAATCTTGTGAGAATGACCATCATTGTCATTAACACTGCTTCCTGAAATGTAAAGTAAAAAGACTTTGCCCTTAAGTGAGCTGATGTAGACAGATTCAGCTAGACACATTCCTGTGATAAGGTCATTTTGGTGCTTATTGTTAGCTACTAACTCATTTAATTTTGTGTAGTTTAGCACATTACAAGATTGTTCAAGAGTGTCATAAATGATGTCAAACACCATCAAAAACCACTTCAGAAAATCATTGCCTGTAGACAGAGCAAAAGGTGAACACCTGGAAACTAGCAAAGCTGGGGAAATACAATAAATCATTTTTTTTCTTTTCCTCTTGAAGGTTTGTTAGAGGGTTTTTTTTTTTAGTTAAAGAATTTGGAAGATTTATTTACATTTTCCAAATGACCCCTAATTTATTTAGGAGAAACACAGGCAGGCAAATCCATCTTCAGTGCAACTCTACCAGAGGCAAAAAGAGCCTTGTGTGTTGTTTCCTTTCCAATTAGCTTTCATAAATATTGTGACAGTTTTTCTTGTTATCTCTTTAAGAAATAAAAAAGATTGTACAGTATTGCTTAAATTGATTATCTACTGTCAGCCTGTTTGCTGTGTGTCTCTTCTTGAGAAAGATTGTGTTCATAAATGCTGGAACATTTTATATGCAGTTTAGTTAACCCTAGCATCATAAATAACACAGACATCTGTTAGTTCCATTTCATGTTGGCAATATAATTAAGCCATCCATTCATATTTCTACTTTGGGGGATGTTATCATGTTTGAAGTAAAAGCCAGCATAGTTAAATATTTTATTGTTTCTTACTATCCTAGATATTAGCTTATTACAATTAACTAATTATAAAACTACAACTTCAGACTCTGAGGAAGAAAAATAAAGGATAAAGAATATTTAACGAAAAAATACATTGAATAAAAGTTATGCAAATATGAATACAAAAGTATGCATTTGGACTTAACATGCACAGTTGACCTTGGTGGGACACTGCAGCTAAAATGAATTGAATGGAAAAGCTAAAAGGAATCCCACTGGTATCCTATCTTCATTCTTGCTAATGCAGGACCCATTATTATCTAACAGCATGATGCAGTTGCTAAAAAAGGCAAATGATATTTTTGGATGTATTAATAACAGTGCCATAGAGTCAGATCTCTTTCCTCTGGCCTTGAACATGCCCTACTTGGAATATTGTTCATCGTTACCTAAAAAGACATTGCTAAACTGGAGTGAATTTAGAAGACAGATATCAAGATGGTGAAGCAAGGAAAGGTTTAAAAAAAATTCAGCTGAAATAAAGTTAAAGGGTTGCCATGTTTGTTTATTTATTAAATTTATATGGTGCCCTTCTCACTGTTGAAGTGACCCTGGGTGGCATACAAAATAATAAAAGGATAGTATATAAAATAGAGATTGGATTAATGTTTTTTGTTGCTCTAAAGAGTAGGAAGAAAATCAGTGAGATGAAACTGCAGGGAAGTAGTGACTGAGATTAGTGTGGTATCAGACTAGAAAGCAGGAGACCATGAGTTCCAGTCCTGCCTAAGCAGGAAGCCAGCTAGGTGACCTTGGGGCAGTCACTTTCTCTCAGCCCTAGAAAGCAGGCAATAACAAATTACTTCTGCAACACCTTTCCAAGGGACTTGTCCAGGCAGCCTCCAAAAACTGGATACAATTGAACAGAAGAAAAAGAAATAATCCAATTAGATATTAGGAATACGTTCCTGATGCTAAAAGCTGTATCAGTGAAATCTGATCTCATTACAGATCTTCAAACAGATTAGGAAGCCATATCTGTAAAAGGTTTAGTGCATCATGCATTGAAAAGTTTGTTGGACTGTATGACTTCTGACTGTAATTTTGTTCGTTCACTCAGAGGTCAATCCAATCATCTTATTTAATGGGATAGAAAACCTGTATTCTTGAGCAAATTACAAAACCTTTTTGTTTTTCAGACTTCTGGGATGAGCAATCTGTTGCTGCTATGAGTAGAATAGTGTGTGAAAGAACTAATGAAAAAGCAAAAAGGTTCCACTCATCATATAGTCAAACGCTACTCATTTTTGGCAGGAAACCAAAATATGGTATAACCAGTTTTCAGACTAGACCAATTGACTAGAAAAGCAATGCATTTCCTACCTTGTGAATACCTATATATATTTACTTATTATTTACTTATATACTTGTAGAACATTTTATATATTCTCTCTTTGACTTAAAAAAAACACAAAACAATTTAAAAAGAACCAGGGTGTGTAAACATTTAAAAAGAGCATTCAAGCATAGTGAAACAGATTAAACCATAAACTGAATAAAAACAAAGTTAAACAAGAGTGCATTAAATACCTTCCTAGATGGCATTGGGGATGGTAAGATGATAGAGATTGAACACGTTATTCTAAATTTCAGTGGTAATCAGGAAACAGTAGTTTCAGTAACCTGGATGTCCACAAGACGGGGTAAAACAAGATTGTGGCCATAATGGTGCAGTCGAAGGTCCCCTTTTGTGTGACATGATGTATGTGGAAAACAGGAATAGCTTGTGTCAAACTGTGATGGCTTCCATCTCAATCTTTTTTCCTATGTCCTATGGGCATGCATGTTTAGCTATGTTTTTCCAGGCATGTACTGTATGTTGGATAAATCAGAAAATGGAGACATGATGCTAAAAAGGAGGAACACTGATATCATAATTTGCATGGTATGTTGGCTTCATAAATTGAGATATAATGCCATTTAGAGTACAGCCATACTGGAAATATGTGAGTTGAATTTTGTGTTTCCATTTTGTTTGTTTCTGAATGAAGAAAAAATGGAAGATGCCTCAGATGAATGATACAATGTTGTGTAATAGAAACTATGAGCAGAGGTCTATTGGAAGTCAACAAAACATTTTTTCTTATAGACTGTCTCTTAATGACATAGTTAGATCCTCCTGCCTTTTAAATTAGTTCCTCCTGTTGATCTGGAAACATGCAGGGCAAATGCACATTTCTGGTGCACTTTTTAAAATAACTTTATTCCCTTGTGGCAGAAGACAGCAAGGTTATGCTTCTAACAGTAGGGAATGAAGATATGGAATAATTGAATCTTGGCCCTTTTTTTGTTTGGAAGAATTAGGAAATATATTTAATGTTAAGAAGCACCAACTGGAGCACAACTCACCTATTTTCTTTTACTTCTTGCAAAGATCAGTGGGAAATCACACTAAACTAATTTGAGTGAACAATCTTAAAAATCTTCAAATATTTGCCAGTGTGGTCTTCATGCAGTCATCTATTTCAGGAATGCTTGAGGGCTGCATGCAGGCTGTAAGCCATGAGTTATTAAAAGGTTGTGTCTCTGTGTGGTTACCCTTTCAAAATCTTGCTGAAATAGTGCAGGTTTTCCATAAGATTCAGCTAATCAGTTTGATGAGGAAGAGGATGTGTAAACAAGCCCAAGCAGACCAAGAGCGGCATTACAGATTGGTTACGTAACTACCATAATACCTTGTCATTAGCCAATTACCAATTACCAATCATTGTTAATTAGACCCAGGAATTAAAGTTATTTATCCATAAGCTTTGCCTCATCGTTAAAGGACAAAATAAAAAAAAAATCTGTGAAAGCAAATTTCTGTTAAAAGGATTTCTTGAGACAGTAGGTCGCATTAGCATCTAATTAACAACATTTCTAGCTTATTGGTATAGTTTATTGGTAAGAATGGCACTATTCTTACTAAGATTGATTTCCTAAGAGAATATGGTAACTCTGTGTGGTTACCCAGATCCACATCTACTCAGATCCTATAACAGTATAACTATATTCCTTCTGTTTTTGATCACGTCAGTATCTTAAATAACTCTCATATTTAAGGCTCTAATCAGTTCTCAGAGATTGTTAAGAGACTAC
>JANHZT010004551.1:58053-72345 GCA_032468215.1 Stegonotus admiraltiensis | reverse complement strand
TTTTGATCACGTCAGTATCTTAAATAACTCTCATATTTAAGGCTCTAATCAGTTCTCAGAGATTGTTAAGAGACTACAAATGAATAAAAAGTTGCAATGGAGATTGCAAAATGGACTTCAGAGGAATATTTTGATACAGATTAGACAGTGTGTCCCTTTGCATTAGGGATTGTCACTAGAGGGAGCAGTCACAATATGAACAAATTGGCCCTGACGTTGGGATTGTATATATATTTTTCTCACTTTGACACCTTGGAAATTAGAGCATGGATAGGTTTGTCTTTCTAAGTTTTTATTGTTTGCTTCAGTAAAATTAAAAGATCTTGATGGAAGTAACAATAGGTGTATTAGAATATAAAAATGGGGGTGAAGAGTGGCTGAATCAGCACATACGTAAATCAAGCTGGTTCAGAAGAACATATAAATAAATCTAAAACATAACTAGCTGACTGTATATACTGAAATATTTAGGCAAATAAAATATTATCATATCACAAGTGTTCAAATAGCATCAAGGAAGCCTTTTTTTGTAAAACACTTTAATAATTAAAATTGTATGTATGGATTACATATGGGGTACGAGAACCCTCATTCTTTGTAATAGGAAAGAGTAAAGAATTTACTTGTAGCTCTGGGTTGAACTGTGGAGTCCTCGTATTCTCTGACCTTATCTGTTCAGAAATCTCTTCTTACCACTTTTGACCATTTCATTTTCCTGTCTTCAAATATGCCCATGCACATTCATCATTTAAAAAGCCGAGTTCAGGACAAGTCTCATCCCTTCATCATCTGTACTTTTATTTCATTATTTAGAGAACAAAAGTTTTAGCTTTCTTCCTCTTTAGCAGCAAAACTGAAATCCCTGATTGTATTTGACAGGTTGCCATACTGATAGGGCAGGAATTATGATTTGCACTTTTATTTCATCTTTAGTAGCCTGCTGCTTTCAGTGCGTTTTGTTCATTTTCCCTTGCTATTAGTCAGATTTGAAGTTCAACTGCCTAACAAGGATTTAATTTGACAATTTGTAGATGGTATTCTAGTATTACGTTTTCAAACCTTAACAATAGACTTTTCCCCCTTTAGTGGAGTGCTAAAACATTAAAGGCTATAAATTCCACAGTCACCTGCATCCATTTATCGTTAATTTATTATAGAGCATATAATAAACCTTTCTTTGACATAAAGGCCTCTTCATAACTATAAATCTTTTTTCAACTGTTTAGATAACTTATGTGTAAGTTCATGAAAAAGACCTCTAGCAGCAAACTTTTAGAACATCTTTTTATTACAGTAATGATACATATATAGGTTAGTCATGATGAGTGTAATGTAAAGTTTTAATCTGCATTGTGATTATTTATCATATCAAACTCTCATTAAGGCATACAGTAGAAGGCATTTCTAGAGATAAAATAACACAATTTTAAAAACTGATATGCCAAATTCTGTTTCCTGTAATGCTTTTGGGGTTTTACTGAATTAATTCTTTATTTTAGAAATTATGAATATTTGTGATTTTGTAAGACTTCTCCTCTTAACTCCTGCTACATTTGAAAAGCTATTCCATGGTAAATAGGAGGTTTTATAAGATGTATCATTTTTAAAAATGAAAAATAGAAAGTTAATAATAATCATCAAAACAGTATTAATAATAACACAAGGTTCAAAATGAAACTTAAATTAGAATCAAAATATTTAATTGTGTCTTGGATGCTTTGGTTTCTGGTCTATGACCGCAATAAAGTATGTATGTATATATTTAATGATTTCAACACAAATATCAATAGCCTAATATACTTTGGTAAAAATCTTTTTTTTCAAAACATTTTTGCCTGAACATATTTTCTAACATCATTATGAGCTTGTAATTTTCTATCATTTTTTTTCTACCCCTTATTCTGTCTCTTATTTTAAAAGTGAAGAGAAAAAACACATTTATTAAATTACCACCATCATCTCTAACAGTGTTGCTTTTCTGAAGAAATCTTCACACACAGTGACTTCTTAGCAACACTGTACACTAACTTCAGAGTAATATTATATAATGATGAACCTACAGAAACAGAGTGCAATACACCAGTGTGGCTTTATCCTTCTGTTAACCAATGAATTCACTGATATGAAATCGTAATGGCTATGCTACTGCAAAAAGCCAGCTCTGCCTTGAATTTTGGACCTTCATTGTATGATGGTTAATTGTAGTTTGATGCATTATTACATATTCGTTGGGAATGTGGAAACGCTGAAGCCATCTGCACATCTAGATATGATGCTGAGAGTTAGATATCGGCATTTGTTTTAGATAAAAGTTGTACATTTAGAAGAATGGCATGGACAAAAGAATCAATTTTCCAGGAAATAACCTGGAGAAACTGCTTCCCACCATCACTAGCTTTCTATTGCCTTTTAAATTGTTTTTGCAAGTGGCTCACCTCCAGAGCAATGAAATTAAGCAGGTTGGCATTTAATGTTCTATAAATGCCTATTGGAGGTATATAGGGCCCAGTTGTACTTAGGAATGTTAAATAGAGATGATGCTACAGGCTGATACTTGCTTTGCAGCTGATAGCTTCAGTGTATTCATGTTTAATTCAGGGAATTTAAAAATAAAGTCAGATGGTATATTATGTAGTGCTTTTTGTTTTTGTTTTCTTTTTGCATCGTGTTGTGTGACACCATTCTAAGAGACTAAGAGTGGACTCTGTGTTTGCTTTGTAATTGTCTTTCAATGAGCCATGGTGTTGCAGTGGTTAGAGTGCAGTACTGCAGGCTACTTCTGCTGACTGCCGGCTGCCTGCAATTTGGCAGCTCATATCTCACCAGGCTCAAGATTGACTCAGCTTTCCATCCTTCTGAGGTGAGTAAAATGAGGACCCAAATTGTTGGGGGCAATATGCTGACTCTGTAAACTGCTTAGAGAGGGCTGTAAAGCGGTATATAAGTCTAAGTGCTATTGCTTGCTGCTATTACTTTAAATATTAAATTTAAACATTTTTCTCATTTACTGTTTTTAATACTGTCTTTTTCTATTGTAGTAGAAAGTGAATTGAATGTGACATGCAACAAATACAAAATTCTCATAACAATGAAAGCATGTTTATTTGTTCAGGATCTTTTCAGAAGCACCATTAAAACATAGTTTTTCTAGTAGACTTGGGGATTAGAATGTTGCAATCTAATTTCCCTTGGTAATGAAATGTATTTTTCCTTACTGATAGGCAGATATTTATTTCATTAGACTTGATTAATGGCTAATTAATTAATGTTCCTACAAATATATTCATTATGATGTCATTGTTACATTATATTTGTATTGTTACTTTTTACTTTTAACATGATTTAAATATGTTAGAATATAAGCAGTAATATGCTGGCAAAATAGTTCTTACCACATACTGTATAAAGTACTCAGAGTCTATGACTGAGAAGTTTGTAAGTTCAGAGGGAGGGACGGAGGGAGGAAGGGAGGAAGACGTGTTTATATATCATAATCGTGGCATATTCTTTCCCCAAAAAAAGCTGATAAGGACCAACTCTGTCAAAAAAAAATTCATGTGGGAGATACTTTTGAGTATTTTAATTCATACAGTTAGCTAGCCTTAATTTAGATTTTAAACATTTTGTTGATGTTTAAAACATCACAAGGTGGGTTTGTTTTAGATACTTTTACAAATTTCAGTGAATGGTTGTTTGGGCTGTACATAGTGTATAATTAGATGATACCAGAATATGATTTTTCAGCTTTCATTTATTTTATTCTAATGTATAACCTGTTTCTATTTTATGTTATTACCTGGAGATCCAAATAGAAAGGGAAGGATGGCTATTCCCCATGTGCACCCCATCACCACCCAAAAAATGTTGATGGTTAACGGTAGAGCAAATATACGTTTTTAAAAAGTTGGAACCAAGGGGAAAAAAGAGCTGAAAAAACAATTACTTGGAATGAGTTGTTGCCCCTCCCTTGACCAGGTATGGGTGACAAGTCACTTGGGAGATACAAGCCAGACACTTGCAGGGGTTGGAGGAAGGGAAACAGCAAACATTACTTTAAAGTTACATATATGTAATCCATTATCACTGTTCTTGCACATTAACACATCACTACAAAAGTGGGGTTTTTAAAAGCACTCTGCGAATACCAGTGTAGCAGTTAGCAGCTAAAAGAAACCACATGTGATTAGAGTTCTCCGCCTAATCAGAAGAGACATTTATTTTAAGATCCTATTTTTCTGCAGGCCTGGCTTTTAAGGCTAATAACTCACAGTGTTAATCTATTTGATCTACTGGACTGATCTGCTCCACAGGTCAAAGGCCGTGCCTTCTCCTGCTGGTATAGTTCCAAACATTGTTTCTGCTCTGCAAATTGTAAATGGGACCGATAATGATTCTCCATCAGCTCACAACTGATAGCAGATTAATCTTGTACATGTACATGACTTGTACAGACTTTTGCTTGTTCTCCATGGATTACTGGTATACAGTCAACAAAACATCAGTTTTGTCTCTGAATAAAAATCTCTTTCATGCCAAAGTAGAATTGTAAAGTGATCAGTTCTGGCTACTGTTTTATTGCATCTCCTTGAATATTGCCAAAATATTCCTTTAGTAGTACACAAGTCATAAATCAACATTTCTCATATTCAAATGTAACCACGAGAGTCATATTTCAGGGAAGAGAAGACACTGACTTTTAGCATGCTCCCTAAATAGGAGAGAACTATTAAATGGATTTACATTCCATCCAGGTAATGTTTTATATTATGAACACTTAAAAGTTGGTATACTCGAAACTACCCCAATCTTCTCTCCTCTACAGAGCATTTGAAACTCTAAACTTTTACAGTGACAACTTTTTTCACTGCCATTTGTTTTCAAATAACCTGATCCACTGAGATTGTACACATTTCAGCGCTGTGCCATTACTAGTTGTGTCCTTTGGTCTTAACCTGCAGAGGAAATGGTTTGTAATTAAAAGATAAGAGATATACTGCATGAACATTGTTCATGGGGTCTATAACACCTAGGTTCCAGAACCAGCATATCTTTCTGATAGAATATATTATGGCAGTCATTGGTTTTGGTGCTTAAGTCAAATAAGATTCAATGTATACTTTGTCTACTCCAGAGTTCAACATATCTTGCTTTGAGCCTAGATTTTCCTCCTTTAAAAAAAAAAATAGACTGTCAATCTATGCACATTTACCCACTCACTGATTTACTGATTTACTTACTCAGTTTTACTGATTTATGTACTTCTTAGTAAATTTGCTGAAGCCATTTCAATAGGAGGGAACAAAAGAATCTGTGCCAAAGAATAGTCATATTGAGATCCTATGTTTTAATCCTACAACCTATTATAATGTTCTAAGCCAACAACAATAGGAATATTAAACATCGATAAGAGACTATTTTCTATTTGCATTTGGGTATGCTTATCTATTTGCACTTGCCATGCTTATCTTCTCATTATATATATATATATTTACACCCACAGCCCAATATAGACTTATTAATTATCACAATTTCATTGTATTTTAAGCCAGATCTCTTTAACATTAAGCTACTGATGCAGAAGTATGCTAGAATGGAGTAAAGTGGCCCAAAATGTAAAATCATTTGTAAGAGAGTATCTTAGAATCAAGCAACACACGTATTTGCTAACCCTGAAACTGACATACATTTCTTGAGTGGCTGTATTGGATACTGTTCAAATAAGTATCTTGGCAAGAAAGCTTAAGTCTCTGATTGTCTTTTCTCTTTGATCTGTGCAGAATAACCAGGATGTATTAAAGATTTTTATCTTTATTATATGGACATGGAGAAACTCAAATATAAAAATGTCAAATATGAGCAGAACTATATGGATATATTTGCTTCATGGGTGAAGAAACCTGCCATACAATAAGAAATTAAATGTCTCGCATGTGTTTCCTCCTTACACATGCCACAAATATTACCCTATTAACTGCCAGAACTGCCATATGTTTCATACCTTCATAGTTAATATCAACTACTCTAATTAAATAAAAGAGTATTGCAATGACTAAACCACATTGTTATTGTATGAGTACATGCACAAACTATGAATCTATTTGAGTAGCATCAATCTTGATATCCTTGGCACTGGTTTTCCGTGATCAGAACTTATAGTTCATTTCCATTTTCACATTATTGGTACTCTAACCTGCTCCAGTGTGGTGAAGTCACATGGAACAGATACATAATAAAATGAAGATGTTCAAATAGTTCAAAATTGAATGCCCAGGCTGGAGCAGGTGGGAAACTAATCTGTAATTAAACTGTACCTTTCCTGAATTGTTAGTTTTTCTATTTATCAAACCATATGGTACTCATAGTTTAGGAAAGATTCTCTGTGGGAGCAGAGAATCTTGAACAACAAGAACATAACGTTGTCCTTGGCTGCTAGATAAAGTCATCTTACCGCCATGAAATATAACCTACATTCAAATCCCTCTAATAAATGTAATGAATACTAAAGATATTCTATAAATGGCAAGTTTTCTGCCATTTTCTAAATTTGATCAGTTTATTATCTACATGCATGCATATCCCCCAACAAAATCCTGCATCTGCACAGATCTCCAGCATAGCCATAAGAAAATGGCATATTACATTTCCTCTCTCAATGCTAAAGAAATTATCAATTTACAAATTTATTTTACAGAAAAAGAAAGATGTCACATTCACTAAGAGTACTGCTGTTTTCTTTTCTGGCTCTCAGTGTACTCAGATCTGATTTTCAAATATGTTCAAATATTAGCAACTTTGCATCATTTTTTCTAATTCCCACCTGCAGGGACAAATGATTGTAGTAAAGAAAGAAAGGTCATGCCGTCTTGCTATCAACTGAACTTGATTAAACTCTTTATGTTTATGAACCATTTTAGAAGGTAAATCTGGGAAACTCATTAGCTTCTTATCAACATAATCCAAAGAAATTGCTTATTGAGAAAGCTGATGAATGTTATCTTGTGTTGTTCTCCTGAGGAATTCTATCATTGTTAGGTTAGGTCACAGGATGGATTGAAATCTTGAAGTAACTGCAGAGGCTAATTCAATTTCTAATGGATAATCATTGTTTAAAGAAAAAAAAGCTCACACAGGCATTTCTCTATAAAGACCACTAGGAGATGTTCATCTTGTTTGGTTATATAAGGTACATTTAATATACTGAGTCTCTTTCTAGATAAATGGCCTTGGAATCAGTGTCTTGGTACACGTTTTTCTTGTTTTCTCCAGAAGTGGTTTCCAAGACTTTCTTCAGCCCTTGCATCTCGTACCTGCCACCTTATGTTGAGTCTGGGTTGGCTTAGGGTTCAAGATCTCCATGGTCATGAACATGTTCCAAATAAATGACCCAGCAAATACCAGGGGTCATATATTAGATCTGTTTTTTGTCATAGGGCAGTTGCAGGGTGATCTGGCATTGGAGGATATTACCATTAATTGGTTTCCATGGACAAATCACTCTGAGGTTGCCCTCTGGCTCATCTAGCCCACCCCAGGTGATTAATGAACACTGCATAATCTTAGAAAGACCTTGGGGCTTTCCCTGATGATCTGTCAGATTGGCAGGGACTTTGATTGCAGGCTGGAATGTATGGGTGCCTGAAGTCTGGTCTAGATTGTTTCTGTGTGGGCCTTTTCTGGGCACTGATCCCAAGTAGTTCCACTAGATGAGCTTCCAAAAGCAACACCTGGAGAACAAGAAGAGTGAATCCAATCCAATGTAAGTTAGAGCCCATATTTGGCCCCACATCATGGTACTAAGGATGGCAAAATATATTTTTCCATATTATTGCATCTTCCCAGTAGCTGCCCAACAGTTACCCAGCAGCCCTATTTAGAGTAACCCGTTTCCTGTTGGTGGGGAAAGATAATCCACAGGCTCTGGTGGAAGATATTCATGCTGTCTGATTGATAACCTTGCTTGGATTCACGTGGGAGTTGGGTTTTCACTGGGATTTTTTTTTTTTTTGCCCAGTGAAGAAAGTTCTGATGTATTATTAGTCCAAAGTGTGTAGATCAATTTACTTCATAATTCAGAGAGATGGATGGTTCAAACAGCATTTGGCTGTGAACCCTGTGCTATTATGTTTGGAATGTAACATCTGCCATTCCTTCGTAAGCATCTTAGACTCAGTCTACATCTCACACCCAACATCATGTGTTTGTGGGTGAGTGAATTAACCTATTGTTTCTTTAAATATTTAACATTTATTTAAATAAGTCATAAAGCAGAATAATATGTTGATATAATGAACTTTTTAACCTCATTTTAGTCCTAGAAATAGAATTTGTTATGATGTGAATTCAAGAGTATTTTCAAGGTTTAAAATTGATAGGTGCCAACAACTAAGTAAAGTATTTCTTTTAATATAGTTAGTCCTCAACTTACAACGGTTCGTTTAGTGACCAGTTACAACAGCACTGAAAAAAATGATTTGTGATCATTTTTCACACTTATGACCGTTGCAGCATCCCCATGATCATGTGACCAAAATTCAGATGCTTTTCAATTGATTCATATTTAAGTCGTGTCCTGGGGTCAGGTAATCATTTTGTACAACCTTCTGAAAAGCAGAGTCAATTTTGCAAAGTCATTTAACAACCATGTTACTCATTAACTACTATAAATGTGGCAAGAAAGGTCGTAAAATGGGGGCAAAATTCACTTAACAAATGTCCCACTTACCAACAGAAATGTTGAGTCAGCAATTAAGTTTAATTCTAATACAAACCAAATCGTCCCAAATAATTTACTGTTTGTCTTATGTTATTTTGAGTGGATTAAACTGATGTAATAGCACCAGCTGGTTTAAATTTTCATCCAGGATCTTTACTAAACTGAAAACTCAGTCTACAGAGGTTACTGAAAAAAAGAGAGGTCATTTTGTGAACAGAAAAGTTTTAAATGGTAGGTGCACTTGGATAAACATGGCAATATATCAAAATAAATTACTTTTCTATATTTCTTTTATTTGAACAAACATTGATTCTAAGTATACCATATTTAAAAAGTGCCTTTAAAATTCTCCTGGTTTCCCCATTGAGTTTCCTTGTGGGAAGCAGGCTGGGAGCATCAGAAATCTTTCTTCCCATTGTCCCTTCTTCCCTCTCTTCCCCTCTCCTTCCTTCCTTCCCCCCCTTCCTTCTTTCTTTTCCTCCTCTCCTCTCCTCCCTCCCTTCTTCCCTTCTTTTCTTTTCCTTTCCCTTTCCAGCAGCCAGGTAAATTGGAGAGGGTGAGAGGGATTGCAAGACTGGCTGACAAACTATCATGGAATGTTGAAAATGAAGATCACATGATTGCAACAGTAGAGCAGCAACAGCCTGTAGCACTGAAATAGCCACAAGTGTATGAAATTTCATTCCTTTGTGACCATGAATCACAACACATTGGACTCATTGGATTGGACACATTCTGTAAGTTAGCCTACTTGAGGTATAGTCATACTGTAATATTCGACCAGCTTTGAAACTGGTCGAATTTGGGTTTTGACATATTTTGACATGAAAATTTTGTCCCGGTACTCATTGTGTGTTTGGTATTTGACATGCAAGCTAGAATTTGTCAATGTGAGTTGCCTCATGATTTGCCACCCTTTCCAGCCAAAACAAAGGATCACACATTAGTCACATAGTAGCTCTTGCCCTGTGCACATTTCCTTGAGGCCTTAGCTTAGCTTCTGTATTCATTTTGTGCATTTTTGTGCTTATTTTCTTCATCATGGGTCTTTGGTTTGGGAACGCATTAAATTTATTTATTCCTTATGGGAAAAATTTGTTTAGTATTCATTATTTTTGGTACACAAAAGATTTTCTCAAAAGAAACATTTATTAATTTATCAGAAAGCATTAATTGCTTTTTTATAAAAAGGAATATTGGGGAGTGTTTTATTAATTTAGAGTTTATATTCCTTATAAAATGCTTAAAAGTGTAAAAATAAGAATTAAATGAAATCAAATAAATAGTTGTCATTTTTTACTAATATTTTAAATAAAGAATATTACATTTCTCAAGTAATCGATATTTTAAGGTTTTATTTTAATTTCATTTCACATTTTTAGTCATTAGTTTGTAATTGAAACTAATGGCATTTAACTTTTATGGGTCTCCAGATCCGTACAGCAACAGCTTTTTTTCATACAATTTATGCCCTGGTCTTTTTTAACTAATTTATTCAATAACGTTTACTAACCTTGATCACTGAGGTTATACATTAAGGCATTATTTGATTTAAAATGTACCCATGAATTTATTGTCACTAGCTGAATAGTATCTTTCCAAAGCTTCTGCTAAAACACTCTTTAGATCTATTTCATTATCAAAAATCTAATATTGCTCAGTTAAGGGAAAATGTGATTGCATCCAGTAGATATATATTTCTATATACTGGGGAATCATTTTTAAGCAACCAAAATATTTTCATAAAGTGTGATTGGTGACTTTTAGCAATCATACAGCTGGATTATTCAATTGAAGATCTGTCCTTAAATTTGTCTTTTAGGTCTTCCAACAGTGCACTTATTTATTAGTTCAATTTATATGCCGCCCTTCTCTGGAGACTCAGGGTGGCTTACAATGCATTAAGCAATAGCCTTCATACTTTTGTATATACCTGCTTAGTAAGGCTTTTTGCCCCCCCCCCCCAAAGTGGTGTTCTATTTTATACAATCAGCTTATTGCCCCCACAAACCGGGTCCTCATTCTACCTACCTCGGAAGGATGGAAGGCTGAGTAAACAGTAACTGAGTCAAAGTGTAGACTTGTTCAATTTTGCAATTATTTTCCTGAATGTATCATAAATCCCTTACGAAAACACACACTCATATACACATACTGAAAATGTACTAATATATTCCTCCTACCATTGAAACAATATAAGCTTTTCATTGGTTTTCATTTTGCCTTACCTTTCAAATATTTCAGAACCCATTTACCTGAGTTTATAGGCAGAAATGCATTCTTACCAAGGGCTGATGATGTGAGCACATTTTTCAAAGTTCTGCAGGCTAACGTTGTGGTTTTGTGGTCTGTTGAGTTAAATCCCATTACCACATCTAATTGTGCACTGGATAATTATTAGATTCATTTGTGGTTATCACACATACATTTTGCAGTTTTAATTCCAGAAGAGTGAACCAGCAATCCTCAGACTATAAACTCAAGCTTTGTTTTACAGCAAACAATCATTTTTTCCCCCAATAAAGAGGTTTAAAGACTGCAGAAACAGTAGTCTTGTTAATGGAGGGAAATATAATCAAACTAAAAAGGTCTAACACAGTTAAAAGTTAGGCAAGTATGCAAATTATCTCTCTACTCATTCAAACATGCAGTAAATATGTTATGATGCTGATCTTTCTCCTTGGTTGCATAGCATTGTTTTCATCCCTTCCTCAGATCATAAGTGAAACAATTTGAAGTCATCTCATGGCTGGCTGGGGTATGCTGGGAGTTGAAGTCCAGACGTCTTACAGTTGCCAAGGTTGAACATTCCTTCTTTATTCCATTCATTAGAAATGATTTCATTTTTATTGTTACATTGATTTTGTTGAATGCATGTATAGCCTTCTTAGCAATTTCATTAAAAAATGCTCTGCATTCACCCTCCCAGTTTTGTTAATTTCTTTTTATATACTCTGCATATCAATATCTTCTATGCATATTAATATCTTAATATCATTCTTTTATGTGCATTTTCTCATCCAGTCTTTTTTTACTTCATTACTCCATCAAATATCCTTTTTCACACAATACTTATTAGTGTTAATTCCATGCACTTCTGTGGCAGTACACCTCTGCAGTACACCTCGCTGCACTTTATTTTATGCAGCTTCCACATTCTTTCCTTGCATCTACTTTTATTTGTTTATTTATTTAATTTCCATTCATTCTGTTGGGAAATTAATTTAGCTTCCACTACAATACTTTCACTTCCTGTATTAGTTGTCGTTTTACTCTACTTTCTTTCACTAGTGTTTTTTAATATTCAATGTTTAAAAGATCTACTCTAGGTACTATCAAGAATGTTCTGTCCCACATTCAGAACTTCTCATTGTTCACTAATGGTCTCAGTCTTGCATCATAAAAAATAGTCAAGCTTTTTGATTTATTCCTTTTCACTTGATTCCCAAGTGAATTAATTTGTTTAAAACGTATTTTTTGAAGCAAGTCTTCATCAAGCCATTCATTCATAGATGAGTCTCCACACAGCTCAGATCCTTTTTATTTCATTCACTGCATTCTACTAGATCAGAACACTTTCCTCCAGAGCCATTAAATCTTTCACTTTCTCCTGGTTTTATGCACGGTTTCACCCCCCTCATTTCTGGACTTTTGGTTCTGCAACTTGAGCTCAAGGCTGTATGGGTAATTATATTGACCCTACATGACACTTTTATATTCCATGATCCTATTGATGAGATAACCTACGTGAATGCCTATATTGGGTCATAGAGACAAACTGGGATCTTACTGGTACACCAGATATTTGTTGTCCTCCTCTCTTATCTTTCCTAGATAAACATCTAGACTGAAGTTTGTCTCCTTATCTTTTGGTGTTCAGTGGCTTCAACCTCTATGTCCAATTGTTCAGGAAATGCCAGAGTTCATGGCCTCCAAAGTAATCATACCATTGTCATGGATTGATACATGCCAGTGAATGTATGCTGGATCTCATTTTCATATCAGACAAATTATGCTGTGATTTGGATATGGATAGCATTATATGTACTATTTGCCAAATAAGACTGCCACCTGCAGAGTTAGAATGGGGGCATCAGGAGGATCTCAAGGACAGTAAAAATAGTATCTCAGATGTACCACCTACCCTTAAGAACAGCTTCCCCATTGATGGTCTTCTGAAGGTTGGTCAAAGAGACACTCATCTGTTGCACCAGACATTGATCAGTATTGTGTATTTTGCTTCAGGATACTCTATTATTTTCTACAGTGGACATTGTAATTTCTACTGAATTATCTCTTAATTGAAATAAACTGCTGAGATTCTGTAAATATTTAATAGCACACCAGCACAATGATAGGGCCACAAATATTGACCTCTGCTGCCCATCAGAGCTTTGATTAATTAAAGCTTTCACATAACAAATTCAATAAAAGACGTAGACTAGACTACCACCCATAATCACATTCATGCCCATATAGTATTTCCAGCTAACTGCAACAACAGTACCAGTCAATCCTGACAGCAAGTATACAAGCAAAATAAAAGTCCAATTTATCCCAACCACAGTCATACCACAGTATTCTATTGAAGCCAGAATGCCTTGCAGGTCAACATACTGTTGCCTGTGTTCCATCATCTAGAAGTTATTTGAAGAATAACTAGAAGTTTTATTGGTTTCATGTTTTGAAATATGTTTTCCTAGAGTAGTTAAATGAACATGGTTTCATTTTTAAATTTGTGGTTTTCTTGCAAGGCCTTCATCATGGTCCCTATATTCAAGTGTGAATCCCAAACGATCTCACTATATTATTTCAATCATGGCTTTTTAAAAATATTGTTGCTTGGGGACTCTCCACTTTTTTTGAGTTGTCATCTTCATCATCATCCTATGGGCCGCAAATTGATATATTTGGATCTCTCCATTTAATTTCCATATCCATTCGGATATGGGCTAAAACTGGCCCCAAGTCACCTCCTGATTTTTAAGGAGAGATGGCACCTGAATCTGGTTCTCACTGAATACCTCAACTATTAAACTACACCAACTCAACAAAATTGATCATTTTTGAAGGCATTTCCGAGTTTCATTATCATGTCCACCATTCCATTACAGTTAGCATTTATCATTAACTCGTTTTTTCCCCTTCTTTTTTAATTTTCTATGCTATTCCCGATCAGTTTATTTTCCATTCTCACTGCAATTCGCTTGCCCTTCTTGTGCGGATTCACAACTTCGCCCATATTGTGTAGCGTCTTTGATACTTCAGCATGACCGAGACAGACCAAAAAAAAAAAGTTTTTACGAACCAATCAGGAATATCTTTAAAACCGAGTCCATCGCAAGCCCTTTGGAACGTTTACTGCATTGCAACCCCGCAAAGGCAGGGCGAAAAGAAGAAGAAGGAGAAAGAAGAAGGCAGCAGTCCACCAAATATACACTCCAGCTTGGAAGCGGTCCTTATGCGGGGGGGTCCTGCCTTCCGCCTAGGGGCTCAATCCGGCGGCCTGAGGTGCGGCTCGCGAGAGGCCGCCGGCCTGCGCGAGCTGTGAGGGACCACGCCATCCTTCGGGATTTCTC
>JANHZT010004551.1:39612-50651 GCA_032468215.1 Stegonotus admiraltiensis | reverse complement strand
AAAAAATGCTTTAAAAGTAAAAAAAAAAAGTTCCCACAACCACGCATCGCTCAGCTGATCGTCGGAACTTTTTTTTTTACTTTTTAAGCATTTTTTTACTACCGGTTCTCTGGAAGTAAAAGCAGGAAGTAACGATGACTGGGCAGGTGGGCGGAGCCTTGGGTTGCCATTGCTACCGGTTCTCCGAACCACCGGCCATCATTGCTACCTACTTGCCCGAGCCGGTCCGAACCAGGAGCATTTCACCCCTGGACTGTAGGCACGTTGGTGCACTTATGCACGCCCCCTTTTTTTCTTTCCCTATATTTCCCTATATTTATACATAGAATAAATTAAAGAATGAATAATTATTTTTGTTTAAATGGTCAAAAAATAAAACATTAAAGCTTTAATTCTATCTCCATAGAACTCCCATTAATAGGATTTATTCCTAAATAGAGAGCAATGTGGCTACACTATTAAGCTGATCTTAGAAATATTGGAAGATTGGGGGAGGACTAATAAGAATGTTTACACATGTATATAAATTTGTAAATGTAAAATCATATTTCTTTCTGGCCAAAGGTGGGCACTTTTAATTATATTTATTTATTGAAAAGTTGCCATTTCCATTCAAACTATTGAAACTTTCATTAAGTCTGTAACAGTACCATAGAAAGAATAAACGAAAGTATTGAATCACTACAGTTTTGGTTAGTTCTTGATATATTTCCTAATCCATAATTTTGGAATAATCTCAAATCATAATTAGTATCTAAACTAAC
Source organism: Stegonotus admiraltiensis (assembly GCA_032468215.1). Lineage (NCBI taxonomy): Eukaryota > Metazoa > Chordata > Lepidosauria > Squamata > Colubridae > Stegonotus > Stegonotus admiraltiensis. Next base: position 49,887 of record JANHZT010004551.1, on the reverse strand, counting down.
AGGACTTTTTTATACCTTTATACAGAGGAATGCTTCAAATGGAAACAAAGCTCTTTATTCTATCCTTCACAGTAAAAATATAATTGTATATTTTCTCATACATTATGGTTCTTCATTCACTACATAATGCAATTGCACAAACATTTTTAACAAAGTACACATAACATGAAATGCTAATGTCAAAAATGTCTACAGGTAGTTCTCAAATTACAATAGTAATTGAGCCCAGAATTATAATTGTAAAATGTTGCAATCCTAAATTAAGATGTTGTATGACTAGGCCCAATTTTTCAGCATTTCCATTTCCAAATCCATTTTACCCAATGGGCATTTTTGCCTGCAACTGGAAGTAAACTCTGGAAACTGGCAAAAAATGTCAAAAATTATGGACATATGACTGCAGGATACTCCAAATAGCCATAAAGGTGAATAGCTACCAAAATGCAATCACATGACTGTGAAGGTTTATACGGTCAATGTAACTTTGAAATCAGAGTCTCATTCTTGTGTAGGGAGTTGGACTAGAAGACCTCCAAGATCCCTTCCAGCTCTGTTACTTCTGTTAAGGTTTTAAGTAGCTTTTGGGGGAGTTCTGTTGTAACTTTGAATGGTCAGTAATCAATCAGTTGCAACTTGAGGATTACCTGTACATACCATTGAAAAATATAAATAAATAAATAAATAAATAAATAAATAAATATATATATATATATATATATATATATATCTCCATATAACTTAAGTTCACACGTGATGTTTGTTCCTGAAAGGAACTGATGCCCTTTGACTGGTGTTTATGTGGGACGTGAATTAATCTATGCTTATAAGGTAAGCACTCTGGATTTTGTTCTCCAAAGAGAACAAAGCATTCATAACTTATCACCTTTTTATAATAAGCCAACTCCTATGAGGTTTCCTTTAAAGAAAACATGTTGGCTGCAGTATATGTGGAATATACCAACTAGATTGCAGAAAGGAATGGCATGTGGAATATGTATAGCACAAGTTTTAAAATAACTTCTTTGTTTTAATTTACTGCTCTGGCTTTAATTCAAGATATAATAAAATGATTATAATCTTAAACAGTTTGATTTCAAAATAGAAATAAGAATTTATAATACTATGCTAAATGTAACTGTGTTTGATTTTGGCTTTATGTATTTTAAACAATGAGTTAAGATTTAGCATGTTGTGTGAAACCAGTCAAATATTAATCAGTGGAATAGCTTGCATCCTGGGATTGTGGGTGCTCCATCATTGGAGGTTTTCAAGAATAGACTGGACAACCATTTGACTGGTTGCTGGTATAAGGTTCCTGCCTTGAGCAGGGGGTTGGACTAGAAGACCTCTGAGGTCCCTTCCACCTCTATGATTCTACATGGTTTGTTCCTTAACAGCATATTGGTAAACAAATGATACTCAGGTTATTTTAACTTGATATTACAGACCTTAGGACTCCCTGTCCATATTGAGGGATCTTTTTTCCTTAATAGGAAAAAAATATTGAGAAGGTCCCTGAAAATAGGAATAAACACAGCAATAGGCAAACTATGTATTTCATTCCCTTCTAAAATTCAGTGGTAAGATAACCAGGTTTTGGTGGCATGATTTTTTCTCCTATTTAGAAATAAGGATGGGGATGGCACAGGCTCTAAGAAGCAAATCTGTAGTGCTGTCAATTTTGGATGGAATTTGGGGTGTCACTTTTTGATTCCCATAACTGTACCTGCAACCTCCAAACTGTTTGGGTGAGTTTTCATCCCTGCTCAAGGAGAAAAGAGAACAACCACAACTTAAGTGTGAAATAGCTCAGCATATCCAAACATTGCATTCTTTTGACATGACATATATCAAAAGAATGAATATTTGTCATAATAGTAGAATGCTGAAATTAAATAGGATACTGAAGATTAGAAGAAAAACCTGTCAAGTAGTTTTGAAAGAGATAGTATAGTCCGTCTTTCTGTGCTTAAAATCATGCAAGACTATATGTCAAATTTATTTATAGAACCTAGTTTTTTATTTGTAATATTGTAGTGTACTTTATAAAAGATGTGGATAATATACTCAGCCTCAACATTATCATTCAACATAAGGGGTTTTTTTTCGCACTTTCACAAAAGCTATTGTTATAGTGATTAAATCTATATTTTATCAACTAAGAACATCATTTTGGGTTGTTGCTCTTTCAGTGTAGACACTGTTCCCCAAATAAAGTACAGGAATAATATTTTAAGTTTATTACTATGAATTTTATAAATAGTGGAAATTACTATTTTTAATTGAATATTAAGAACTTCTATATAAAATCTATGGGATCTGATCTTGAATTAGGTAGAGGAACACCTGACTTAAAAATTGTGTGATGGTGGGAACAAGATGATTAAAACATATGAGCCTCATATTGCCTCGTACTGTGTTGGCTGCTGGTATTTTTCTGAGCCCTGTTCAAAGCATTTTTACTAAGTGATCAAGAATGGTAGGCCTTCTCTGTTGCCCTATTTTAGTAGTCATTAAATGGTCTACAAAGAGACAGCCTTTTTTGCAATGTTATCTTTACCTGAGGAATGCCTTACCAACAGGATTCCCTTTAGATCATTGTTGTCAGTTTCGAGAAATTTGTATGTAAATGTTTATTTTAAGTCTTCCAAATGTCATTTGGTTTATCTACTTGTGTTTCAGCTTTGAAGCTCATTTTAATACATTTTTAACTGCTGCAATTTCTTGAAGTTTAATTAATATTTCTTTAGTATACAGGATTCTGATTAAATTAGGCACTTTTATTCTTCTAATACACTTGTTCTAAAATTTGACCAAGGAATACTTTTTGAAATAAATACATTTAAAATTGTAAAGCAACCTCCCTGATATGTGTCTGTATTAACTTTTTGCAATCTTACATAAGAAGTGTATAGATGAAATGGCATCATATGATTCTGAGGCATGCTTATGCAACTAACAGCATACTATCTTTTCTTTAAGATGGTTTCCTCTTGAGTCCAAGCAAGGAAAACGAACTAAAGACAGAGGAGAGATAAAAGTCAACATTCAGTTTATGAGAAACAACATGACAGCAAGCATGTTTGATTTGTCAATTAAGGACAAAACCAAATCTCCTTTTGCCAAATTAAAGGACAAAATGAAGGGTCGTAAGACAGACGGGACATTTTTGGATACATCTTCTGCAATCATTCCAAGTACTCATACCCCAGAAAGTAACAATATAACATCCCTCAATGAATTGCAGTTAAAATCAAAGCCAAAAAAACCTTTTCTTTTGGGACCTCAGCGACTCTCTTTGGCTCACTCAATGTCTGATCTAACTGGACCTCAGATAACTTCAGATAAAAATAAATTGGGAACAATTGGCAACTCTTACCTCTTCAGACGTCAGCTTGAGTCTGTTGGTTCTGAGGATGAAAGTGGTAAGTACATATTTCTTAAGAGGTAAACTCTATTTGAAAAGCCTTCTAGTAGAATTATTCCAAACCCCATATCTTTATGCTCTTATTTCCAAGAAAAATATAGTTGCTAAGAATTTGAGATACAGTGGAAATCAAATGAAGAATAGAATGCTTCATCAATAATTTGTTTTAATAAGTATAATTTTTCCAACTTTATTACTTATTACTATATTCAGTTTCATTTCACTGTAATTTGTTTTAAAAATAGATTTGGTGTATACAAAAGTCCAAAGTTCCAAATTTCAAATGTTTTTATCTTGAAACAGACATTCTGTATCTTCCATGATTGAAATGAGTTTTGTTTCAAGCTTGAAATAAACCTTGACAGTTTTGAGTGTTTTGTGCTGTTCTGTATGCTGTGATGGGACATGTTTTCTTGCAATTGACTTTTCCCAGATGTTGCAGCCTAGGCACAACAGCAGGTGGGATTGATTTATTGAGCTTTTTGGGGGAGTGTTGCAGAAGGTGCATAGTCTTGCATCCAATGGACATTAAGATACATAGTTACATACAAAGATAAATCAAAATATGACAAGTATTTTCATTTAAAGCTGAAAATACTTGTTCTATTTTGATTTATATTTGTGTGCACCCTATGATGTTGTGATCTGTACTTTAGAACACATTTCAATACAACTTTTAATGACTTCTAGAGTTTAGTTGTATTACTGGATGTACTTATGCTCTTTTGTTTTACTCTTACTCATGCAAGAATTAGGAGAAGCACTTTGTTCCTACAACATATAATTGCTTTTTCCTGGATTTATGCAAAACTTGTATTTGATTTTGTTAATAATAGAAACAAAACATGGACTTCTGCTTGAACCTGATTTTTGTTGGTTCCTGTTTAAATTTTTTCTTCAGATACTAAAATAATTTCTATAGGAATTTTTTAATGTTTAAATTAAATTAAATTGTGGCCAATTTTGCAGCAGGTTGGATGGCAGATAGCAATCAACATGAGTTAATATTTCAACTACTCTTATGGCCCTTGGAGGAAAACAAAGAGCAAGGCAGTTCTGCTGAATTCCCATTGCTTTCTTTGATTAAATCTTCTAAATAGTTTAAGTTTTATCGAGGTGGAACATACTAATCTCAGTTGGAATGTTTCTATTTTGACTGTTTTGTTCCAAGCTTGAAACAAAATCTGTACAATATCCATATTATACACCATCCTTAAACTAGAAATTTTCAGATTGGATCACACGTTATTAGAATACAAAAACAATAACAGTGGAAAAATAGTAAAATTTTAAATATTTGAATCAGCTGGAAACACCTGGGTAAATAAAATACTATGTGCTAAGCCTATTAGCTAGTTAATATTGACTTCCCCAGTGAAGTAATGATTACAATTTGTTCAGATCATTCTATATACATGAATTTACAATGTTATTATAATAACATGTTTTATAGTATTCTGACATTTGTCCTCATACAGGAATTATTAAAGAATTCAAAATTAGAGGATAACATAAGCTGCATTAATTTTGTTTTAATTGTAAATTAACTGCCTTGAAGTAGTTTTGGGGAGTAAAGGTGGCCTACAAACTGCCAAAATAAATGGCACTATTTTTTTCCACCCTATAATCATTATGGTCACTTGCAATATATATAGAAAAACTTTTAATATAGTACTGCACTTTTGTTATGCTTAGAAGTTCTTCAGGTGACTGCAGTGAACATAACACAAGCATAATCTTGTAGTGGGAGAATTTATTATATGGTCAAAGGCTTGTTGAAACTATTTGTCTTCACTCAGCCAAAGCTAATCATTTTTATAGTCTATATTTGTAGAATAATAGCTGTTGGAATAAACTTTTCATTTTAACTTATTGCAAATAGTCGTATAATATTTTATACATATATATGTATGTATATATATATTCTATTTACACACTTGAGTCCAGTTGCATACTAATAACATTGTTTTCAGGAAATCTAAAATCTCCACACAGACGGACATTAAGTGCAGATACCACTAAAGTGGGTAAACTGGACAATACAGGTGATGACAGTGACTCAGCTTTTGTAGCTCAAAACGATCCTTTTACAAATGTGAGTGCTTCATTGCCTCAAAAGTTTGCTACATTGCCAAGACAGAAGAATCCATTTGAAGAAAACCCTTTATCATGGGAACAAAATGTGGGCTTATTTTCGAAACCACCTGAAATAAAAAAAGAGAATAAGAAAGAGAAAAAGGAGAAGGTTAGTCTCTTTGAAAGAGTGACTGGAAAGAAAGAAGGCAAACGATCAGATAGACTTAGTAATGGAGGATCAGAAGGCTCCTCTGATTTGAAATCACCCAGTCCTTTTGCTGAAAGTCATCAGGGCAGCTTTGATTTTGATTCCACTAATCCCTTTACTACAAACTTCAAGCCAAAAAATATGCTGTTATCTAGGTAAGTTCCTTGGTTAGATGTTTTGAAGTTGATGTTTTTTATTATAATGTATTTCTTATCTTTGTACAAGGAGAACATTATTTAATAAATATTACAGTCTTGGATTGATACTTCAGTGCAGTGAAGGAACTAGCCTAGGTGGGTATTGTGGAACAATTCTGTCTGTAATAAACCGTTTTGCCATGTTATTATACAAAAGCCAATGTACTCTGAAAATGCAGGATTACCTAACAAAGAATTAAGAACCCCTTATGCTTTAAATGATCAAGCAAAGCTTCAGTGTATCCATTATTAAAAGGCTGAATATGTCTATGCAGCTGAACACAAATATGTGTGTTTGGGAAACCCACCTGCATATTCAAGTTTTTTTTTAAATGATTGAAATGCACACTTCCTTAGAAGACATCTAACTTTTGAAAGTGATTTTGACGCATTGCACAACCTTTATAAACCAATGTGTCCTTTAGGTACCTGGTGCCGAGTAGTATTGGACCTTATTTTTTTTTCTTAAAGGCACTTTAAGTAGAGCTTATAAATGCACCGAGAGCAATAAAATTATCATATAATCTATGCCATATTTTGTTATCTCCATGGTAAAATTGGTATTTTTAGCTGTAGTTAGTATACAGGTAGTTCTTGACTTGCAACCTCAATTGAACCCAAAATTTCTGTCATTAAACGAGACAGTGAGGTTTGTCCATTTTACAAGCTTTTTGCCACAATTGTTAAGTGAATCACTGTAATTGTTAAGTTAGTAACAATTGTTATGTGAATCTAGCTTCCCCATTGACTTTGTTTGTCAGCAGCTTGCAAAAGGTGATCACATGACTCCAGGATACTGCAACTGTTATAAATACATGCCAGTTGCCAAGCATCCAAAATTTGATCACATGGTCATAGAAATGCTGCAGTGCTTGTAAGTGTGAAAAACAATTATAAATTGTTGTGTTTTTGTGCTGTTACAACTTCAAATGGTCTCAACAAATGGTTGTAAGTCAGAGACTACCTATAATGAAATTTCCAGGTTGACTTAAAATAAAGTTGCTTATCAGTTTGCAGAATAATATGTTATTTATACTGAACTCAGTTTACTGCTATTGAGATTTTTTTTTCCACACTTCCATTAAAGAAAGTCTTTGTAAAAAGTAATAGATTATTTGACTTTTTGTGCACATTGATATAGAATCTATAGCTCGAATGACTAATTCTTTGAAAAACCTACACAAGGTCATATTGTCCGTTAACAACAATAGAGTTAATGTTTTGTAATCCCAATTACACTTTTCAAAGTTTTCTTTTTTAAAGTTCCTTTATCACTTTCATTACAGTAGCCTAATGGCACTATTCATCATAGTAGCTGTCCAGGTGTTAATGTGTAGCTCTCATAGCAGTCCTATGCGCTGAACATACAGTATTTAAGAACAAATGTCAACTAAAATATTGGTTTTCCAGGATATAGATAACTCTCTGTGCAACATTTTTATAAAAAAATGTTTGTTTTTATGCTACACTACAGTAGACTAATATATTAATGTGAAAATTTCTCAATTTACAGCATTTGACAGGTGTTAAAACAAAAGCATCTTTAATTTTAATGTGTTGTTAGGCCCTCTTTAGAGGGACTGTATAAGTTATTAACAAGGTCCTTTGAGACAGGAGACAGGTAATTAACAAGACCTAGAGAAAGAGAAATTTGGATAATTAACAAGCTCTTAGGCACTGGACACAGGGTAACAAATAGTTCAGTAGTTAAAGGCGACAGGTTGTTACTAGCATGATTGAATGCCAGGTTTGAGAATGTGAATACAGGTGTCTCAATGAAGTGTCTAATTAGATTATTATATTGGTCACATAGTCAACCAGATGTTTAGACTAGATTTCACATTTTTATCTAACAAGTCCTTTCCAGGGACCTGGGATACAGATGTTGTGATTTGATGATGTTAAATGTATTGTTAAATGTATTTTGTCAATACTAATGGTATTCAGATGTTTTGGGATTGCACCCAAGGCAATTATTACTATTGGTACTATCATTACTTTCTTTTGCTACAGTTGTTCCTTTTCTATTTGCAGGTCTTTGTATTTTGTGATTTTCTCCAGTTCTTTCTCTTCTATTTTCATTGTTGTTTAGAGAGGTTCCATCATTTCTACTTTGGTTCATTTCCAATATTGTTTCTAATTTCTAGCTATGCATTACAAGTAGTTGGAATATTTCTCAGGTCATCTAGTCTATCTTTCTGCTTGGTAAAAGTTCTACTAAAGCATATCAGACAAATGTTTGTCCAGCCTCAGCTTAAAGATCTTTAGTGAAGGAGGACTTACCACTTAATGAGACAGTCTCTTCTGAAGGTTAATGGACCAAATCTTCTCTGATCAACTAAAATGCTGTGAGACTTACTTAAATGATAGCATTGTCTATAGTGAAAGCTGGTAAACCATTTAATGCATTGAAAAAAGTAGCAACAAGTCTCCAAAAATCAAGTTTCACAGTAGATCCAACAAAATGTCATCTGGTTTATAAAGAAATCAAATATTTAGGGTTTTTAGTAGTGAATGGAATCCTAACAGATGAACACAACCCAATTAACCAATATAGCTAAAGAGAACCCAAAGAAACAACTGTTTGGAGCACCTGTTAGGTAATTTATACATATTCATGTATAAATATTAAGCCCACTGTATATTTTCTTCAAAAGAATATATTTTCCACTGTATATTTTCTTTTATAACTATATCATTCATATAATGTTTATGATTTTCAGCTTTTTAAAAGTATATGATGGTGATGATGATGTTGATTATGGTGAAATATATTCTAAAAATGAGTAGTAATTGAAAGACCTTGAATAAGGAACTAAATGGAGGAATAGCTAGTATAATTTTGAAAATATACGATTTTTTCACTAGTGCAAAAACAAATCAGTAATTTTAGCATATTAAATATTGTTCAATGTTCAATGTTCTGTATTATGGAAATACAAAAAAGTGGTTTAATTTGTATTTTGTACTCTGCATTGATAGCTTATGTTTTGAAATGTTCTTTTGCTACTTCAAACATTAAAAAAAAGTTTAGGAAAAATCAAATGTCTTAATTTCCATCTGCTTCCTTTATCTTTCTGCTTCCTTTTTGTCTGACAGTCTCAGCAACATTATTTTCTTCATCTGTGAATGTTCATGTTTCTGAATACTGATGGAATTTAATGTTAGGCATACTACTTTATATCAGGCATTAATTTATATCAGACATTGATTTAATCTGCTCATAATAAAACTAAGTTTCAAACAGTGTTAATATTGCCTACTTGGGATCTATTTTTCCATGTTTGCAGGGTATATTCCTTGCCACATTTTGAAAATGTTATTCATGGTTTGATGTTTGTTATGGTAATTATTGTTTACAAAAGAACTTCACTGACATGAACTACATAATTGCAGATCAAAACTTAAATTTAACAAAAGTTAATAATAAAGTATCTTAATTTTAGTAGAATAGATTTGGAAAAGGCAATAATTTCAGTTATATTTATAAAATTTATTTAATATGTATAATAATTATATATTTTCCTTTTTATCAAATTGTCCATTTATTCCAGAATTATAGCACACACAATGTTCCTGTTCACCCTGTTTTCTCGAATATTTATTTATTTATTATGTTTCTGTATAAATTGTATCTTCAATATAATATGGTCTGATTTTTAAAATGGATACCATTTTATGATATTCATTTAACTTAGTTTATCTTAGCAACATATCATCTTGATGTTATGTATAATAGTCTTTTTAAGGGAGGGAAAGAAATTTTGGGGGAACAGGCTCACATTTTTGAGGAGATTGAGGGTCACATTGGGCTGTTAAGAATATAAAAGGTAGATGAAGACAATTTACACATATGTCTGCTCTTGATTTTATAATAATTTGGGGGGTGGGTGGAAGAGGGGAAGAGAATCACTTTAACTATGTAAATTTATTTCAGGCTTGCATTAGAGTTTTGTGTTTTGAAGCCTGAAATGGGAGATTGCCTTTTAGCAGCCCCACAAGAAAAGTGTGGTTGGGATAAACTCTAGGAACAACAACAAAAAGTGGGAAGAGAGGAGTTTTGGACATCATGTTGCTTAGGAGAAAAAAGTTGGAATATATTTTGCAGATAGGGGCAATCATAACTTGGCATATAAAATAATTGTAATATTTTCTAATATTTTGATTTTGGAAGCCTGATTATTTTGGGGTAATTTCTTCATATTCTTAAAATGCCACCACATGTTTACTGGACCCGTGTCCCTCCTGGTTGGTACTGGTCTCCCGGGAGGTTACACGAGGCTGGCTCCGGGGAATTGTTAACGCTTCTTTGAGTGAGGGATCCTTGCCTGCCACCTTGAAAGAGGCGGTGGTGAGGCCACTCCTCA
>JANHZT010004551.1:7890-21128 GCA_032468215.1 Stegonotus admiraltiensis | reverse complement strand
GAGATTTGAACTTGCAGTAATTGCAAGCAGCAGATGTTAATAACAGTGTTTTAGTCCACTATACTACCAAGGCTCTACCTAACATTTAGGGAAAATGTTACAAGTTAGTTTCCAGCATACAGTATAAAATCACACTAGGCTCTACTTACTTTTAAAACCTTAAGGTACTGCAGTTTATGTACTATTATAGGACTATTAAGAAATGTTCAGTTTATGAATGGCTGATGAAAAATAGATGAAAAAGCTAGTCCGAACTTGAAAAATAACACACAAACAGCCTTCTGAAGAATAAAGTTATAAAGATTGTTCCGGCTATTCTTCCTGGGTGTTTAATCAAAACACTGCTTCTACAATATTTACTTGTAATTACTTAATAGTATTTATTTATATTTTAGTTTGATCAATAAAAAAAGTTTCTGGGGCAATCCAAAGGTGCTTTTTCAAGAGATAAATCTCCAGTGGCCTCAACAATCTCTGAAAGAATGCAAATGACCAGCTGTCTGCAAGGAATATAAATGCTTCCATTGCCCACCATCCAGTCAGAGCTGAAGAAGCTTCTTGCATGAGAAGTGAAAAGTCTTCAAAGAAAAACAAGAAAGTCTAGTTGCCTTTTGAAAAAGCATCTTTAGGACAACCATGACCTGGATGACTGAGAATCTCCATAAGCATTTCTGGGACAAGTTATAAATACAAAAGACTCAAATTCACATAGATAAATACAGCAAAAGTAATCTGTTGATTATCCTACACACAAAGATTCTTAAAAATGCTATAAGAGCTAAAACATATGAGAAATGACAGAGTTAAATATGATTTGTAGTTATATGAATGCATATAAATTCTAGAAGTAAATTTTATTTAGTATAAGGTTTTTCTTCATTTTTTAGTTTGTCAGTCTCTGGAAAGCTGAGAAAAGAATGAAAATGGAACTTTGTAATGTTCCTTCTGCTTCTCTATCACAGTGTATGATATAGAATCACTATATATTAAATGTCAAACTCTCAATAATACTTATGATCAAATCTTTATGATATGTTTTTATGCTGGTATAAGATTAAGAATAAATTAATTGATGGATCTTCCAGATACTTTTTGTATGTAGAAAACGATGTTTACTTCAAATAGAAAATAGAAGAGTAGTTTGGTCTATGGATTAAGGCTAGAAACTGGGAGATGTGAGTTCTAGTCACACCTGAGGCACAAAGCCAGCTGAGTGACTATAGGACAGTCACTTTCTGTCAGTTTTAGGAAGGAGACAATGGCAAAACATGTGACAAATCTTGCTAAGAAAACTATAGGGACTCGTCCAGGGCATCTTTGAGAATCAAAATCAAACAAGATTGAGCAGAAGAAAAAACAACTAAATGCATAAGAAAGAAATATTGTGACGCAATAAACATGGCAGATCACATCTTGTAAGAAGTGGTGTGAGATAGAAAACATATGAACTTGTTAACTATGTGAAGGCAAGACCTGGCAAGTGGTACTTCCCAGCTATGTGCTTAGCAACATTTTGAATGCAATTCAATTCCTTTTCATGGAAATCAGTGTGCAATATGGAGCCTATCGCTAGAATCTAGAATCCTATTTGTGGAAAGTTTCGATTAATAGAAGAGATCAATGAAGGTACAGTAGATATTCCACTATAACTATTGCTTACCTGCGGTGTATTCATGGTTCTACAAAAAACTTTTGTGAATGACGAGTAGAGAACATGTTCCCCATCATAAAACATGAAATGCCTAAACAGGTTTAGAAGCTTTGTCTTCTAATGATGATTGGCATATATGTAAGGAAAAATATAAGTTACTATGTGTCTCTTTCTACACACAAACATTATGTAGAAAAAGCTGACATATTCTCATGCATTTAGTAACATTCCTGTATGTTAAAAGGGGGGGGGGGAAGTAACAGGTTAGCATGGGCTAGCCAAGCTATCTTAGGAATTCTGGGAGTTGAAGTCCGCAGGGTGTGAAAGAGCCAAGTTTGCCTACCACTGGGCTAGATCAATCATGTATGAATGGGGATGCATGAAGATATCTTTCATGTAGATATATGTTCGTTCTAGGATCCCTACATATAAGGAGATATACATATATCTGCAGGAAGGTTCAAATGCGGTAGAATGATGAAAACAGTGTTTGTCCACAAGGTCCACCCATCCATATGTACATTGTGGTGTTGCACACATGCCCCAAAATGGGGAAGCTTGTGGCAAAATGACACAATGCTGCTTTTATCATTTTGATAGAAACAGGAAGTTTTTGCAGACACTCACGAATAGCAAGCACAGTCTCTTTCTATCCCCTCAACAATGGTATATATTGAATTTATATTTTTCCAACAATATTCCTTGCAATATTTACTTCTGCCCAAGGTTTATGTTAAATTTGAAAGACATGTAACTAACCTAGAAGAATTCGGTAGCTTCTTATATTTTACTTATTGTGCTACACAGAACATAGAATTAATTACTGTAAATGCCATGTGTCTTGATGTTTATATATACAGTAAATACATATAAAATGTAGTGCTAACATTGCTTTCATGTTTAGGAAGTGTGAATTTGAGACTACAGTTTGGCAGTTTCTAATGTTTTTGGATGATGTTTTTAATAGTAAACAGAAGGAAGCTTTTCAGAAAGAGAGAAGTAGAGCAAATTCTGCTGTGTTGTGACATGTCTTTGCCTATTGATTAAAATAAACCACCAAACTTAATTTCAATCAATTGAAAAGGGAACCACTTAGAAAATGCAGGGAATGAGTTACAGCTAGTTTAAAGAGAAAAATTGTTTCTTATAAAATGAAAGCAGTGATCACAGCAAAAAGGATATTGACTTTCACAAAAAAGTTAACAGAACTATTACTACATGCAAGAATCACACAATTCCTTCTGGCTTTTTTCTGTATTAGCTATATGCCAGCCAATCAACTCAAGGAAGTTGTAGAAAGGTAGTGATCAGATCAACCAATCATATATCTATCACATTACAAAACAAACACTCCAGAAAAATAAACTCCTTAAAATAGTCTTCATTATTTCCTCCATTATACTGTAATTAATGTCAGAACTCCATTTTTCAAAAAGCACTAGTTTATATCAGCAAGAACTGTCTCCACAGACCAGGATTCAAATTTTGTTCATATAATATCATTGTTTTCTCTCATATTTTGCTCACTATGGATGCCATAGGCAAAACTGTTCATTTCATTTTTATCCAGTATCTTCTTTTACCAACTATAAGTACACTTCACTCGCATATCTGCATTAATGAAACTGGCATTCAGTATGAAAATTTATTTCTGTGTTCTGTACTAAAATGTTTTGGGGGAGATTTTCTAAAAATAAAATTGCAGAGTTACTGTGATATTGCTGCAATATGATAATGTCATTAAGCCAGATATATTGATATAAACGTCTTTATAGCAATCTTTTATGCCAATATCACCTGATCAGACATACTCTACAAAATATCAATGTCTTTTCAAGTTTATTTGTGTCTTAAGGAGTATGATCAGGAAGCATGATGAAACCTAAAGTAATGTCCTGTACATACACATACCAATTTAATTTGGCTCAATTGCACAATGAGCTTTGCATTTGGAATATTTGAGGAAATAATCAAAAGGTAGGATAACTTTGTTTAGAAAACAAAACTTATGATGAACCCCTCAAACTATTTAAAGGCAATGCCTGTCTTCATGGATTTTACATGGCACGTGTGCATATGCACACACACACACACATACACAACAGATGATATTTTGAATTTGATATAATTATTACTGTTATAAAGAAGTGTGAGTTTCAAAAGTTTTCATTCCTCAGAGAGCAAAATTGTTACCAGATTTGTCTTCAGCTGGGTTTTTTTTTCTGGTCCAAACAAAACCCTACATTACTATACGAACTTTATTCCTTTGAAATATACATAAAAACAGTGGAATTTAGAAGTAGATAGAACAGAAATATTGCTGCAATTTATACTTTGAGTTTCCTTAATTTCCAAATATTGGGTACTTAATTGGCTCAATTGCTTTTTCTTTTTCTTTTTTAAAATATTAATTACTTGAAGAAACCTGGAAACGTTCAAAGTGAAAATGATGTAAAAATACTTATCAATTAATGTCAATAGTGTTTTAATTCAGAATATTTCCTCACTTTGTACTCTTTTTAATGAGTTGATAAAGTATAGCAGGGGTAGGCAACTATGTCCAATCGACTTCAACTCCCAGAATTCTTGAGCCAGCATGGCTGGCTCAGGAATTCTGGGAGTTGAAGTCCACAGGTCATAAAAGGGCCATAATTGGCCATCCCTGAAGTACAGTATAGTACATGATTTAATTTTTATCTCATCTTTATTTTTCTGTAATTTAAGGCAAATTCTAGTTAATGTTACCACTTCCTGTTTCCCCCCCACAACAATTCTATGGAGTGGTTGAGCTAAGAAGGAATGACTAACCAAAAGTCATCCTTCTGGTTATTATGCCTAAGAGACTTTTAGAACACATGGTTTGCCAATTGCAAATCCAACATTCTAATCACTATTCTAAATTGTCATAGAATTAGATTTAGAGAATAAATGGTGCAACCCAAATTTTAAAGGAAATTCTAACATTCGAAAATGTATTCAAATATTTTCAACCTGGACTAATAGAGTCCAGAAGACCCTGGTAAATAACACAGGTAGTCCTTGACTTAAAACTACAACTGAGCCCAATTCTATTGTTAAATGAGACTTTTGCTAAGTGAGTTTTGTCTGATTTTATGACCTTTCTTGCCACATTTGTTAAGTGAATCACTGCAGTTGTTAAATTAGTAACCTGGTTGTTAAGTGAACCTGGCTTCCCCATTGACTTTGCTTGTCAGAAAGTCACAAAAGAGGAACACATGACTCTGGAATACTGCAACCATCATAAATATGAGTCAGTTACCAAGCATCTGAATTTTGATCTCATGATCATGGGGATGCTGCAGAAGTTGTAACTGTGAAAAACGGCCATAAGTAACTTTTTTCAGTGCCATTGTAACTTTGAACAGGCACTAAACAAACTGTTTTAAATTGAGGACTACCTGTAATTGTTAGTTTAAACTGAGTTTTTATCTTCATGGCCTAATCTCTATAAAACTGGCATTGCTTTCAAATGGATCTGCAAGGTAGAGGAAAAGATGTCTCATGTCAGGCTTACACTAGAATGCTTTTCTGCGGAGGTATGATTTTTAAAAAAGGCGTGCTGAGGCAGAGGATAATTCATGTTGACATAGAGACAGGTTTTTAGACTCTCTACAAATATAATAGTTGGAAATAAGATGTTCAAACCCCAGGCAGCAAGACGAGGAACATCTTTTTATAGCAAAATATTACAGAGAGTTTACCTTGGCACACTTAATATCTTTCCTTCTGTGGTTCTAGAATTTGGGGATTTTTTTAAAAAAACACCCTATTACAAATGTTTTTTCCCTTGTAGAGAGAAGTGTAATTGAAATGCTTACTCATGGCCTCCTAATTGTTTCTTTTTGAAAGAATCCTTGTATACCTCACTACATCCTATAATTTGCAAAATCCATGGTTGCTCAGATTATTTCTATGTTAGCTGTTTACTTTCAGAACAAGGGGCTAGAATTTCATGGTTAGTAGAAAAAAATCTGCCTTGTTAACTTGTCAGTCCAGGTGTTTAAGGAAAAAAATAAGATGTGGAGCCTAATATTGTAATGGTGTATTTGTTATATTAAATTATATGAATAATAAAATATTTTAGATTATCTAAGACACTTCTGTATATTTTGAAAAATCTTATTTAGATATTCAATTTATTAGCTAGACATGGTGGCTCAGTGGCTAAGATGTTGTGCTTGTCAATCAGAAAGGTCATGAGTTCAGCAGCTTGAAACCCTAGCGCCAAGTAATGGAGTGAGCTCCCGTTACTTGCCCCAGCTTCTGCCAACCTAGCAGTTTGAAACCATGTAAAAATGCAAATAGAAAAATAGAGACCACCTTGATGGGAAGATAACAGCATTCCGTGCTCCTTCAGTCACATGGCCACAGAACTGACATCAGACAGCACTGGCTCTTTGGCTTAGAAATGGAGATGAGTACCACCCCCTAGAATCGGGAACGACTAGCATGTATGTGTGAGGGGAACCTTTATCTTTACCTTTACCTTTATCCTACATTATCTTACACAGTCTCCTAAAAATTTTTTTTCTATAGCAATGTCTTCTCTCTAGTGCAGGAATGTCAAACTCGTGATGACATGTTGTCGTCATGTGACGTATCACAACTTTTTTCACCTTCGCTAAACTGGGGCTGGGTGTGGCCAGCATGTGATGCATCCGGCCCAGGACCTGTGAGTTTGACACCCCTGCTCTAGCATATTCAAGCATATAAAGTAGATGAAGTATCATATCCATCATCTTTGCACTAAGTAAACTGGTTACCATGCCAGATTATCTATGACTACAAATCCTCAATACATATATTTGTAGTAGAGAAAAATACTTTGTCCCCCGAAGGAATGGTTACATCTATTGGACCATCTCTTTCTTCCTTAGAGAAATCCCTTCTCTATCATATGCATGTTTTTTAAGACAATCTGAAGAGTGTATGCAAGCATTATGGCTTTACAAACCATTTTGCTTTCCAGATCATCTGCCTAGCTATCAATTTTTTTTAATTTTTTAATTTATTATTTATTATTAAAATTTATATGCCACCCTTCTCCCGAAGGACTCGGGGCGGCTCACATAAATAAAAACAATCACAATAAAATCTAAAAACCCATTCCAAATTAAAATCCCCTAATTTAAAACCTTGTAAATGAGCAGGGAGTTTGCTGGAACAGCCAGGTCTTCAGGCCAGCACGGAAAGTGTGGAGATCGGGAGCCGTCCGGAGCTCGGTGGGTAGCCCATTCCAAAGGGTCGGTGCAGCCACAGAGAATGCCCTCCTGGGAGCTGCCAGCCAACATTGTCTGGCCAACGGCACCCAGAGGAAGGCAGCTCTATGTGAACACACAGGGCGGTGGGAGCCTGGTAGGAGGTGGTCCTGCAAGTACCCCGGGCCCATGCCATGTAGGGCTTTATAGGTCAGTACCAGCACCTTGAAGCGGAAATGAAGTTCTTCCTGATAAAAAGGAGGTCATTACATGAACTACATATTTATAACTTCTCCCCATGAGATTAGTTAATCATACAAATGTTACTTTATAAGATCCATTGGATTGTCCTAGATCTCACTATAGTTCTGCCTTCACAAACTTTTTCTTTATTTAATTAATCAACATTCACTCTGAAAATTATTAATTATGTTAAAAAAGGACAATAACTCATTGTAGTGTTAGACATATGCAGGTATTTAACTTGCCTGTTTATCTTGAGATTTTGTGGCTGTGAATAAGGTATTTGGTTTCGCTTTGGGTTCCTCTTCTGTTCAAGTTTGTATCTATAGGGAATAAGATTAAAAATGCAAACTTTAATATTTGTACCATGTTAGTTAAGAGAAGAAGATTCAGGTAAAGCTAAAGGGAAAGGATATTTGCTAATCGGCCAAGCTGATATGGCTTTCCAATGAATTTCATCTTTGCTGCCTCCATTACTCAGCTATATAGATGCAACATGTTATTCACAGTAGGCACAATATTATTCATATATGCGATATGCCAACTTGCCTCTACAAATATTTTTTATGGAAGAACAATGCCTCAAGGTTCATTCTGACATATTTAGTAATATGCCAAGATTTTCTTGAAGCTTAGTACAGAAGGTATCTTTGAATATTAAAACAATATTAATTTCATGTCTTTCATTGTTTTATATTTATGAATGTAGTTTTTCCACTTGTTCGTATCTCATGTCTCTCATCTGATAAGTAACTTTAAGGAAAATGCCTTCTTCCAGTTTTGGTTGTGTGATCTCTAGTCATTGATGCGGTTGTTTATGGCTCCTTGATTGTCTCTAGGTGTTGAGCAGGAATTAAGACCTTACATATCAGGGTTGAAAATCCCACATCAAGGTGTCAGCATGTTTGGCAGCAAGATAATGAACTCATGATGTATAATTTGGGAAGCTCTATCCTTGGAGCAGAACTGCATGATCCAGCATGCAGAATATCTATTTTTGAAGTGCATCATTACCAAGAGTGCATTCACAAAATTAATTGCACTTTAATACTTGTATATTTAAAACCTGCTTGGTACAGAATGTAGCATATCATTCCCAAGACCAGTCTTCCATATGTGGAGTAGCATCTTGAAGGGGCAGTTTTGCAACATTCACCTCATTCAAAATGAGGAGAGAAATGCGGAGCCTAGCTTTTGTTTTTCACTAATAACTTAGTTCTCAAGAAATGAGTGTGATTAAGGATACTTTCACAAGGGTTTTTTCCCCAGTTCTAAAAATAAATTAGCACTTGGGTGTCCTGATTGTGCTGAGCAATTGAGCCAATGATATTTAGTTCAGCTGCACTGTCTCTAGAATAGCAGAAAATCCAGCCTTTCTATTTACCATATTGAAGCTCTTCAGAATTTGTCATTGATCTATTTTCCAAGTGGCAGAGCCTTGTCTTACTCAACCTTCTTACTGACTGGGTCAGTATTTTCTCCCATGCCAGAATCACAGGTCTTTTAAATGTAACAGAGTACAAAAGCCTTGACTGGATTGGATCTCTCTTTCCATAGCAACCATTCTCCTTTATTTAGAAAAATCACCAGCCAATTGGACAAACCATGAGCAAGACATAAGAAAGGAATACTGATGTTCTCCTGTTAGACAACTGGGAACCAATTAGCTTAAAACTATTTTAAACAGATTGGGGAGTGGAAACAGTGAAAAATAATACAAAAGGAGGACTGCATCAAAATTATTCAGATGGGCCTCCAGTCTCTTTCTATTTTACATATCTGTAATGCTAATTTCAATGGAGAGGCTCAAATCTCGAATAAAATGTCATTTGGGCCAAAAATGAGAATAAGCTTTTTTGATAAGTATGGAAGTATATGTTTCATCTTTTCCACTAATATGTTGCAGGTTTAATTTCAGGCTCACTTTTCAAGCAGGTACAGTATAATGCAAACCTTCTATGCAGGAGATCTATTATGCAGCAAATGATTAAAATTCTACAATCCCATCATTTCATTAGCAGCTCAGCGTGTGATATGATGAAAGCTCTGCCATCTGACAAGCCAGCTTCATGATCCCTTTTAGAAGAAGTTTGAAAAACATGATGGGTACTTAATCACTTCTATTTTACCAAACCTTCCTTGTGGTTTCCGAACACAAAACTAAAAAGCAACACATGTTAGTAGACTAAAGATATTTATGTTCATTTCTTGGCTCAAAACTCTTTCAATAATTGACTCTATAGTAACTATCATATTGTTTTTGAGTGCATTGTATATTGTCAGATTTGTAAACCACAATAATATTTCCTATTTAGATCTAAAATAAAATATTGATAAGTGCCATATAATCTCATTTTAACAAGGAAAAGAAAAGCATTTTGAAAAGACATCAATAAAACTGTTCTCATTATTAGGTATTCAGGTAAAGTGACATCCTTGAGATTTTTTAAAACCATGGCTTCTATTAATGTATTCATAGGGTTTTTTGTTTTTGTTAGCTTGTTGTTAGAATTCTTGTTGTATGATCAGAACTTTCATGCTCTACAACTTTTCTGGGTCTATAGTAGTAATATTATATGTTCTGAGCTATTTGTATTCAGATTTCTGACCTATTTGTATTCAGATTTAGAGGCAAGCACCTTGATTTTGTCCTCAGCAATTTGTATTTGTGTGAATGGAGTATTAGTGAATTAACGAGAAAGGTGAACTCATAATCCTCAAAACACAGATTCCCTCTCCTTTGAACATACTGTTTCCACTCTGGTTCAGATAACTGCTCAACTCCCTCTCTCAAGTGCCATATTTCCAGCAGCTCTACTTACCAGACAATTGCAATGGGATTTCCTTTTTTTCTTTGTTTACAGTTTAGGACAAGGGGCACTTTGTGAATGGATAAAAAGTGTCAATCAAGTTAGGTTCTCCAAATTTCAAGTATGTCCATAAAAAGATTGAAGAACCATGTTCCATTTTATTTTAAAACAAAAATGGACATAAGAATTAAGGGCTAAGCTAAACGGGATGCCATTTGTGCAATTAAGACTATGAATGGCTTCTTAAAAATGAAAAGCAGATACTAAGAAAATTTGGCTGGATCTGTGGAACTGAAAATAATTTACCAGAGTTGTATTCCTTCCCCTGTTTATTTTTTTAAAAGCCATTTCTGTGAGGCTACCAAATATGGTCTACAAAAACCTAAATAACTGAGATAATACAGAAATACAGAATACAGAAAATTCTAATTCTGTTCCATCAACAGGTAGTCATCTGGATATTTTTAAGACCAATCTGATAGCCTTGGTTTATTCATAAGTAATTCTGTACAAATTTAGATATGACGTAAAGTAAAGTAAACTCAATTGTATCCATTGATTTGTGGTGGGAAACTGAAACTCTTATTATCACCTGGCAGTAATGTTGCTTTTCACTGGATTAAAGTGCTTTTCACATTCCTTGCAATAAATATTGAATTTCAGAGTATGAACAAGCCTTAGGTTGCAGTTGAACACCAAAGTTTGTTCTGAGTGGCAAATGGGAGGAAGTCTTTACTCTTTTGGCACGGTTCAGCCTTTTTTGCAAATGTAGCTGCTCTTTCTCAGTCCCACCTAGATTTATTTGATTGATTTCAGAAATTTTCAAGGTTCAGAACCTATTAATAAAAATCTTCCTTTGTTTAAATAAAACAAAAAACTTATTGAAAACGAAACTGATAAAGGTGATCTTTCAACTTCAGATACTAGTATAGGCTGATTTGATATACTGTATAGCTAATGAGCCAACACATTTTGTTATTCTCTCAGTTTACTTTCTGCAATTATTTTAAGGTGATCTATTATATAATTATTATTTTAAGATATTTAAATTTAGTAACTGGAGCAGTGGGGTTGTGCAGTGAGCCAGAACACACAGTTATAGTTGATTAGTTGGCAAATTGCTGGCTTCTGCGTGAGGCAAACTGCACTGTGATTTGTTGCTATGGGCGTGGAGGGAAAGTTCCCTTTTTTCCTGTCTTTTTCTTCTGTGTGCCCTGTGTGCTCTGTAATTTACCTCATGATGCTCCTGTTTGCCTGACTATCTAGTTTGTTGTATATATCATTGTAAAATATATTTGTTTATATAAAACCACAAGTCCGTGTCAGCATCTCTGACTTCATTTGGACACCTGCTGCTCAATTTCCTGACATACTATTATCAGTGTCTATTAAGAAATTCACCAATTAAAAGTAAAGTGACCTTTTTCTTTTTATCTCACTGAAAAGCATTAGGTTTCTTTACTGAATAGGAGAGAGAGAGGTGCTGCACTTGCCACATTCAATTTCCAAAGCACATCTTTCAAATAAATATAACGATGGACTTGCTAAATGCCTATGGAGATTCTCAGTCATCCAGGTCATGGTTGTCTCAAAGGTGTTTTTTCAAGAGGCAATTGGACTTTCTGAAAGTCCAGTTGCCTCTTGAAAAAAGCACCTTTGGGATGGACTTACTGTAGAACTTGTAGGGCATATCTTCAGCCAGATAGTTTCACTTCATTATTAATTTCACCACCTATTCTAGATTTTGTAGCAGTTGATCAGGACTTTCAGTGACGTTTAGTCATTGCTTTGATGTGCTGTAGGACGCAACACTTTGAATATAGCTTGAGCAGGAGTATAATACTTACTACCATGCCTCATGTGAATGTGTGTTTGCCCTCTCTGTTGCAGGCCTTGTTTGTGTCTATCATTGTTGAGGTCTGGCATCTCTGTTCTCATCTGAAGTTTGTTTTACTGAGCCCTAAGACCGGACCTTATGGCTTGTGACACTGTGATGATGGAATTTCCTTTCTCGTAATCTGTCCCTCATTTGGATGGCTTTCCTGTGAACTTTATTAGCCTATTTTCAGTGCTATGCTTCTACATGGTGAGTTTATTTTATCTTGTTTCAAATGTATACTGTCTGGTTTATTATTACATATTATATAGTAATGCTTTAATCTTTAATGATTGTTTAACCTTCAAAGTTAAATAAATAAAAGGTCTTCAAGACCTAGAAGCTGTGGGTCATTATTTTCCCCTAACTTCTAATCTGCACGTATCTTCTCCAAACAGTGAGTACATTTCTCTAATTGTCTTTTCTTCTATTCATATCAGTGATTATTTCTAGGGTCTATAATATTTATTCATTTTTTCTCAGTGGTTATGTGTATTCATTGGTGTACAGGTAATCCTCGACTTACAACATTTTGTTTAATGACCATTCGAAGTTACAACAGCGAAAAAATTGACTTATCACCATTTTTCATACTTATGACCGTTGCAGCATTCCACATGATCAAAATTCAAATGTTTGGCAACTGACTAATATTTATGATGGCTGCAGTGTATTGGAGTCCTGTGATCAGTTTTTGCAACCTTTGGACAAGGAAATTCAGTGGAGAAGCCATGGTCACTTAACACTTCCGGTGTTTGGAAGCTGTGCGGGTCTGGATGGGGAACAATAGACTCCGACTCAATCCTCCCAAGACCGAGTGGCTGTGGCTGCTGGCCTCCCGATATAGCCAGCTGGTTCCATCACTGACTATTGGGGGCAAATCACTGGCCCCCACGGAAAGGGCCCGCAACTTAGGTGTCCTCCTTGATGCCCGCCTGTCATTAGAGGAACATCTGACGGCTGTGGCCAGGGGGGCTTTTTATCAGGTCCACCTGATATGCCAGTTGCGGCCCTTTCTTGATTGGGACTCCCTACGCACGGTCACTCACGCGCTCATCACTTCCCGCCTGGACTACTGTAATGCTCTCCACATGGGGCTCCCCTTGAGGGACACCCGGAGGCTTCAGCTGGTCCAGAATGTGGCCGCGCAGGTTCTTATGGGAGCGATGGGGCGTTCCCATGTAACACCACTCCTGCGCGAGCTGCACTGGTTGCCAGTTGTCTTCCAGGTGCACTTCAAGGTGTTGGTGATCACCTTTAAAGCGCTCCATGGCTTAGGGCCTGCTTATTTGTGAGACCACCTTCTGCCACCAATGGCCTCCCACAGACTGGTTCGGTTGCACAGAGAGGGCCTCCTCAGGGTGCCGTCAGTCAGTCAGTGTTGGCTGGTGACCCCCAGGGGGAGAGCCTTCTCTGTTGCAGCACCTGCCCTCTGGAAC